>JANAVB010034155.1:0-59163 GCA_029216955.1 Iris pallida
AATAGCAGTTTCCAAAGAATTATGAGTATGAACCAAAGGGAGGATGATAGTATAGTAATGACCTGATGCATTCTCTGGTTCAGCCCGTGAAGAGAGAGCACTGAAAGAGCAGACGAGAAATAGGTTGATGAAGGAGATCTTTAGAAGACGAAGAAGTGAGGTTGCCACCGCCATTTCGTCTCACCTACTAGTGGTTCTTTGTGTAGATTAATTTGTTTTGACAATGAGAAGCTAGGAATCGATGAGATATAGAGCTGCTTCATAGTGAGCATCGAGCAACGGAAATGTGTAGGTGGCTCCAAAGAGAGATATTAATAACAATAATGTACTCTTGTATTTTTACAGAGATATTGGTTGATTGGCTTGGGAGGCTTTGTGGGTAACGTTAGATGATTAGGTTGCCATATTAACAAGTTTTTTACGTCTTTGTTTGCTTTGTGGGAAGAATTTTAAATTTGACCACCACTTTCTTCTTGGTTCTATTACGTTTGTAGCGCCAATAATTAGACAACTAGTATTGGTTTTGAACCTTTTTTTTTTTTTATTGTATCGAAGCATTAGTTTGGACAAGGGAAAAAAAGAAAGTAAGAAAGTATATTATAATAATATTTAAAAAAAAATCGATGAATAGTAATTACAGTCATTATATTATCAAGACTTTCGGTTAACTAATTAATTATCCTAATTATATAATAAAATAATAATGAATTCTATTATTTACTAATTAACTACTAAAATTAGATGATCCAAATAAATTCAAACCAAATTTAGGAAGTACGGACATATCAGCTATATGACCTTGACTTGTCAGACACGTATCAAAAGAATTAACAAATATGTATGGGACACTCCATTGACACAACAAAATCGTGTCCTTATCACTGTGTCGTGTTGTATTCGTGGTCCTACAGCATAACTCCAAATATAAGTACAAATGAATCTTTAAACTTTTGATCGGCTAAGATTGTAAAGGAATTTTTCCGTGCCTTGGATCACTAATATCACAAAAAAAATCTAAAAGTATTTACCAAATGAAATCTTTAAATATGTGTTTCTTGAAACCATTTTTTAGATGTAAGTAACCAAAAGTAAAGTCAAAATTTGTAAAACTATAAACAATTTTATAATTTTTTTGAAAATTGTTTTAAAATCAAAACTTCTGAAAAAGTATCCAAGTAGACCCTTAATACCTCAACTATAATTGTACAACTTAATATCCTAATAATATTAACGAAAAATCTAAAGAAACAAAAAAATCACTTCAAATACCCCGGCGAGAGGATGGGGGTAATTTCGTCAAGAAGTTTTTTTTAACGAAAAAATTTATCCCTGACCGACCGAAGATATCGACTTAAATGTATTTAATAGTTGAGGGTATTAATTAGTATAATATTAAATTTTATTGTATCAAATTGAAAATTATGAATAGTTGAGGATATCAAATTGAAATTAAGCGTAAAATTTATACCAAAATTAGAACACACCAGGAAGGTGCTTGAGCTCTTTTGAGATCCAATTCCCTCATTTCATGCCCTTTCCATGTCCCCCTTTCATGATTGGTTGGCATTTGATTAGAGCTTCCTGCATACATACATTGCGAGGAAAACTGCCACTAAACAAGTGAGGACAACTCAAAATTCCTCTTTATAATTTTTTTTGGTTGAATTTCAAAGTTGCGTACAAAATTAGACTAGCTAAATTGTCAAAATTGGATTTCAAAATACATACATAGAATTGTTGTTTTCAAAATATAAACATTTTTAATCACAAAATTTAAGGTATTTACATAATTGTACACGTCTTATTTGATTTTCGGGTATTGAATATAACCGAGACCCAAAACCTAATAAGGAATTTTAGTATTTTCAAAACCGAAACGAACCGTTTTTTTTTTTTTTTGGGAAAACGAACCGAATCTGATTCCGTTCGATTCAGTTTCGATCCAAAACCGAATAATGCTAACCCCTACTCGAGACCATGCATTACACGAGTACTCTTTGCAAGCTCAAGACTGCAAGATTAAAGAAGTCGCGTTACATCGCGTGATGTCCCACCAGCCAAGAAAAAATCATATGCGAGATTTCCAGTCCAACGATTCACTTCAACAACAGGCAACAAACAAATAAAAAGCTTGGGAAGTCCATTAAAATGGATATGAAATAAATTATGTATAGTTTCAAGGAATATATATACATATACAACAAAACAAATAGATAAAATTCTACAATTTGTAACCTCCCTCGTTCCAGAGGGTGTCAGATTGGCAGCAGTAAGCCTTCAGAACTCGAGAGTTCCACTTTGTTTGCGGTGTAAACTTGAAGCATCATTAGCTTGCTTCGATTGTCTTCTTCTCCCATCCTCGCCTCGAACACGGCCAATACCAAGTTTCGGCATTCCCCTATTCAATCCCTCCAGTAGAACACATGCTTTGCATAATTTCTGCAATATTATATTCGGATTAGTGAGATATCTTATCCGTACGGATGATGCATATCTCTATAACGTAACCAAATGAGCCAAGCAAATAAGGAAAATGCTAAGTTTACTACCAAATATTTACAACTTTCTTACAACCCACATCCACCCCCTGCTAACATGGTCCCACCCGGTCCCGCTCGGTCCCCTCTTTCCCCCAATCAATGGATGCCACATCGGCGGTTGTAAAGCTTACAACCGAAATTGGTTGCAAGCATCACATTTCCCAGCAAATAATATAGCCCATCCACACAACTATATCTCGCAAACAGCAGTACATTATAAACGAGCAGCATTGTGCTTTGCCTAACAGATGGGTTTGTGGTGCACTTGAGGCATGGGCCTTATCCCTTGCACAAATGCAGATGTTTGCGCCGAAGGTTCAAACATTTTCTTTTTCTTTTGTTAACGGCCTATGAATTACAGTAAAGGGTGAAAACTGCCTACTATTTCGATGTATTTGCATCTTGTCTCACTTTTTTTTTTCTTTTGTTGGTCAAAGATGCACTACTATGAGGCTCTTTCGTTGCCCTTAAATGAAAATATCATTCAACATCTGTTGTTGTAAGTGAAGCTGCAAACATATTATTTGGTTGCATATAAATGGTATTGGAGAATATCGAAAAAAGTTTTTTAAGGTAGCGCAGCAAAACCTTGAAAGGCCTAGGCAACTTCAAGACTAAATTGTTGGGCGTCCGCTAGTTAGATAAATTCAAACATGTGGTTACTAAAACTTCTTATGCCCCCACGTTATCAGCAACTCACTCTTTGAGTAAGAAAATAAAATGTGAGTTAGGGCAGACCAAGCTTGTTAAGATGTTGAGGAACAAAAAGCATAGGCACTCAATAGTAAAATTAGAGGGGTGTAATATGTAGGCAAGCTTGTGGTTTACCCAAATGCGTTGTAGTTTGCTTCTAATTGGCATGGTAAATGTATAATAAGAAAAACTATAAGCATCCCATGGAAATCTTTGTTGTGTATACTAAATAGACAAGTCTAAAACTTTAACATCAATAGCATGAAGTTTTCAATCAATAAATAATTGCTAAGAGTAACTAAAAGTTGAAATAGAGAGAGAAAAAAAAAAGTAAATGGTCTAATTAATGTTTTCAATCAATAAACATTGTATACAAATCCACTATTTAGAATGATGTCATTAGGATGTTTGGTTGCAACGTTTGTTACAAATTCGTTGTTGGGTTGTGACTTTATGTCATTGAATAAAGAAAAAAGAGACTAAATGGTGTAAAATGTTGTCATGTGTGGCTTTAGTTTATGGTCATTTTGCCTCACCAAAAAGACAGTAGTTGAAGGAGTGGATGCAACATTTATTCCACCAATTTCATCATTTACATCAGACCAAAGATTTAAAATGATGTAAAAGGTACAACAAATGTTACATGTAGTTCTCTCAATGTTATTAAAACCGGACCGGACCGACGGTTCAACCGGGATAGTGAAAGTTTTTGGTCCGGTTCAAATTGAACCGTCATTTTTTAAGAACCGACGATTTTTTAGAAGAAAAAACGGGTCCAACCATCAAAATTGCATGAACCTAGGTGTGAACCGAACCGGTTCAACTCAGTATTAACTCATGCATTTATGGTAATTATAAAAAAAAAGGTCCAGCCTCATTATTCATAGAAAAAATGTGAGAGATCTAATACATGTATTGAACAATGTTTTAAAGACCGGACCGATGATCGAACCGAAATCTCATCAATCAGGTCGGACCATGGTCGAACCGGTAAACCGATTTTTATAAAAAAAAAATTAAAAAAAAAATATTAATATGATGAAAAAAATATACTTAGCTCTTCTTGAAATGTAAAGTGTCTGGCTATAAACACATTTACTCTGCCAAAAATTGACATGCAAAAGGACATGCATGGCTGGTTGTAAATATTATTGACCACAATCTCCTAGAAAATTAAATATTCAATACTCTTTTATGAATCCCTCCATCAAATGCTTACTATGGTTGTAGATTGGAAAAAAAAAAGTAATACATATGCTCTTTTATTATGGTGTTTGAGCTTACAAAGAAATCATTTATTAAATATTCAATACATTTAGGGTTTTTCTAAGGGCACCACACTTTTTACTTGGGGCTAGCCCAAAAATGTTTTAAAAAAATTACAAGTTTGCCATCTATTTTTTTACTTGGGGCTAGCCCAAAAATGTTTTAAAAAAAATTACAAGTTTGCCATCCATTTTTTTTACTTGAGGCTAGCCCAATTTTTTCTAGCAAATAGAACTGCCAACATGCTGGCAGTCCTAGGACTGCCAGCAAGTTGGCAGTCCTCGGAGAAGAAGAAGAAGAAGAAGAAGAAGAAGCAGCTCAAGGTGGAGAGCCGCACCGCCGTCGAGGGCCTCGTCGTTGCCGCGTCCCTCGTCGACGCCACCCTCGTCACCCTCCTCTCTGGCGCCGCCTCCGACCTATACGGCCGCCGGCCGCTCCTTGTCCTCTCCTCCGTCCTCTACTTCCTCTCCGGGCTCCTCATGCTCTGGTCGCCCAACGTCTGCGTGCTCCTCCTCGCGCGGCTGGAGTACCCACACCGCACCCACATCCGCTGGAGGAAGGAGGAGGAGGAAGGAGGAGCAGGAGGAGAGAGGAGAGAGAAAAACCTTAATATTGGACTGCTCCCAAGTAATTTTTGGATCGTCCCCAGTAAAAGTTCCTCAAACTTGGGTTGTCCCCTAGTAAGTGATAGCCCCAAGAAAAATGGGGTGTGCCCTTAGAAAAACATGAGGATGGACCGTTTTTTTTATAATTACCATGAATGCGTAGATTAATAATGAGTTGAACCGGTTCAGTTCACACCTACCGGTTCATGCAGTTTTGATGGTTGAACCCGATTTTTTTCTAAAAAATCGTCGGTTCTAAAAAAATGACGGTTCAATTTGAACCGAACCGAAAACTTTCACTATCCCGGTTGAACCGGCGGTCCGGTCCGGTTTTAATAACATTGGTATTGAATATTTAATAAATGCTTTCTTTGTAAGCTCAAACACCAAAATAAAAGAGGATGTGCATTACCTTTTTTTCCAATCTACAACCATAGTAAGCATTGGATGGAGAGATTCATAAGAGTATTGAATATTTAATTTTCTAGGAGATTGTGGTCAATAATATTTACAACCAGCCATGCATGTTCTTTTGCATATCAATTTTTGGCATAGTAAATGTGTTTATAGCTAGACACTTTACATTTCAAGAAGAGCTAGGTTTTTCTTTTTCTTCATATTAATAAAAAAAAATTATAAAAATCGGTTTACCGGTTCAACCACGGTCCGATTTGATTGATGAAATTTCGGTTCGATCATCGGTTCCGTTTTTAAAACATTGTTTTCCCTTCACAGCACCCAACCCACCCCTAAGAGAAAATAATCATATACACCACCCAAATTGTAGCCATGGTAGTTATCCCTTCCCGCTCATATAAGCAACCAAGAACAAAGACTTAACATGATGAAAACTGATTCTATGGTACCTGACTGGAAATATAACCACAGCGTTCACATGTTCCTTGCTCGGGCATCTTTGTTGACGTAGATATTCTAAAATTCTCACCAGATGTGATGATGTCAAGTATAGCTCTTGGTCTACACCAATAACATACCATTCAATCAGAAAATACATATGGAAGACGTTGGAGAGTAAAACCAATTCAAGTTTCTATATCTAAAGCCAATAAACATTATTACCTGATTTTTTCCAGATCCTTTATGAATTCACGAGCAAATCCACGATATGCATTGAGAGTAAATGCCTGCATGAGAAAGAACAATATTACACTCCGAAACTCGGAGATAACAAGAAAGAATTCCTCAAACTAGAAACTAGTAGAAGTAAAGAACTATGAGTCCATGATTCAATGTACATATGCATTACATTACCAAGAAGTAAAGAACTATGAGTCCATGATTCAATGTGCATATGCCTTACATTACCAAGAAGCAAAGAACTATATGAGTCCATGATTCAATGTACATATGCATTATACATTACCAAGATAGAGCAGATGCCTCTGAGGCAATCTGTGTGCCGATTGTATTAAACCGAGTCATATTTCATCAATTGTACAAAAGTATATCAAATCCATCATTGGTAATGGATAAGAATCAATTTCATTCATTTTATTTCCTACCAGCCTTGTCCTCACAGACAACCTATTTCAGTCGTCAGTAAAATTTCAGTTGGGGGATAATGCCTGGCATGCTATACTAACACGGCATCTGGAGCACCCATAAACACGATACAAAGACGTGGTGACCCAAACCTTCTTGTAGCAAAACTTGTCTATTATATCTATGTGACGTGTGTTAAGACGGTTGACCACATAGGAGCACCGGGTTGAGGCACATGGGGTTGAGATATATGGGACCAACCTTACATAGTAATGTTTCAACTTTCAAACAATTCTACTTATCCAAAGAGCAATGAGGGACTAAACTTTGCTCCAAGCTTACTCCCATCAATCAAGTGGGTGTGAGACACTAAGGTGGCAGCAGGAGTATAGCACACAGACAGCTATATACAATATCAAGAGCAACAAATCAATAATCAGCTTGATATAGATCCAGATTATATAGTAAGTTTTAGACCAAGTAGATCATCCGGTAGAAATTTGGTTACTAATCATATAACCCTTGCTTGCATGTGAAAAGTTTGTTTCTAGCTTTATTCAATATAATAAAAGTTTTCACTTCAAAAACACACCTCTATTTAGGATTTCAACTTCTAATTTCTTTGAAAGAACTATGAAGTGGATCAAGTGGAGAACTCGAGAAATGAAATCTTATCACATTAAAGTAGTAGAGGCCAATTTTCGATCAGTTTACCCCTATTATCATTTACTCTGCAGTTGGTATAAATTTCCTAGGGTATTCCTAATATCTTATGGAGTGTTATGTTGGGGCATTTGCAACTAGTAGTAGATAAGTTCTCCGTTATAGATATACTCAAATCTGGCCTTTCATCTAAATGTGTTTATTCTCCCAAGTCTGTTGTTTAATCTTATCATAAACAGTTGCCTAGATTCTTAATAAACCAAGCTACAAACCAAGTTAACAATAGAAATTTGACCTGCATTATTTTTTATTTTTTGATTTTCTTCAAATAACTTGTAGAATATTATAGTCTTACATATTTCTAGAATTTCATAATAATTCATAAGAAAAACTATATGAATTGGGAACTAATCTGAGCCCATGATCCTGATTCACCATGCAATTTGCAACCAATGGAGTTAGCTATATACAAATATTCGTGTTCATATATTCTTTCCCATTTGTAATCATGGGGAAGTTTGAAAACATTTCATTATAATAAAATTGATAGAATCAGAGTTTAGAGAGAATGGAATGGATATACTGGGCCTGAGGCCATGGATATATCCAACAGTTGATGGCAGTCTTGCCTTCCGACCGATGTGGGACTATACTGTAGCGCCCCGCTTCCGATAGGCGACGGAACTTCATAATATGCTAGCGCCGAGTCAGATCGGCCGGGAACTTAGATGGCCATCTGACTCGATCGCTAAGCTTGGTAAACGATAACGCCTTGCGGCATCGATTCAATTCGATTTGGACGGAAGATACGAGAATCGATCCAACTAATGGAACGACTTCTGTTGGAACAAGTCCTAGATGCAGCGGGCTGCGTCTCGGCGCGTGAGCTCTCTATAAGAGTCCCTTCGACGGGACCGGACCGCTGTATGGTTTTCTTGGAGCTTTGCCGCTGGGCTTGATTGAAGTGCTTTCGCGTCGTTTTTCAAGGATGCAATTACAAATTTCGATGCAAGGGGAAAAGAAGGAAATCTAACAAAGTGTTGATGCATTGCAGGAGCTCGCGTAACTAAGGATTGACGTTGCGTAGCGCTTCGACGACCTGCACGAAGCCAAGTAATCGGTGGGTGATTCGGCCTTCTTTTCTATTCTGTCCCGCAAACTTATTCCTTGCTTCGAATCCATTCAAATCGAACGATGCCAAAGTTAATTGCATGCCAATCCACTAAGTCAAGAACTCGGAAAAAACGTATCGATTTACAAATACAAGTTTTCACATAACCAAAAAGTTTAAGGTTTACAGAAAAAGATAGACTATTTCAAGTGCTGCAAAATATTATGAAACGTTGAACATGGGTTTTGATGCCTCGGACAATTTGGTGCCTACGGGACGCTAAATCGAGTGTATGGCTTCGGGGAAAATGAATCGATGCATAAGTTGCCATAAATGATAATGTCGTTGAATACTGTCCGCGCTATACAAAACGGTTTGCATGCATTAAACTGTTCGCACATAGGCATGGTCATGGACAGCTTGTGCACAAGTTCGATTCCTCGAAACGGTATCCGGGGCATCGGAACCGATTCGACCTAGGGGGAATAATTTATCGTGCTTCGGCGCGATGCATGCGGGACCTTCAGTAAGGCTTGCAACCTAGGCTGAAAGGGTAGCGTCGCATGCCAACTTCGATTAAGTCCCTCGTGGTGCGTAGCACCAATGACCGCATATAAGATAGTTTCATGCTCATCTATTGTCTTATGCAGGGTAAATATTATCTATGTTTTCATGCAGGGACGAGCACGGCCGTGGTAAGAAATATGAAAACTGCGATGTTATACTGTATGCTTTATTACTCAAAGACGGCTATCGAATATGAACTGAATTCATTTAGTTCTAATAGAAAGACAACTCTAAAGCATGCCTATCCTAACAAATCAGAGTCGGTTTAGACGAGTTGGTTCGTCTCGTCCACTTAGCAAGTGTGCTAATCCCCTCCCCCAATTTTCCCAGGTGCGGCGGGCGCTCCAACCTAAAACGAAGCTGAAGTACGGAGAGGCGTTTTGAAGCTCTTCCTATGCTGAAGTATTTTGAAGCCAATTCAAATCGACGGCTTATGTATAAAGGGGCGAATGTATGGGACGGCAAGCGTAGTTCAGGCAACTTGTCGAATGTATTTTCTTTCTGTTTTCAATCAATGTAGCCGCAACGGCATCCAATGTAAATTACGACTTGCACTTCGTTGCAAGCTATGAATGAAAAGCATTTCTATCTTCCTATACTGTGTCTTATATTCTGATGTGATTTGTGAAGTTTCGACTTGGCGTATTAATACCAAATCAAAAGATAACCGTTTGAGAACTTGTCATCTTGCCTTGCACGAGCGCAACTCCAGGCTCGTGCGGCATCACGCCTTAGCGAGGACGATCGAATCGGCAAAATTAACATCGGGGACGAACGTTGCCGACTCGGGGCGTGACAAATTGGTATCAGAGCTCAGTTATGTTTCCTCGGATTTTCGAAATATGTTTCATTGTTGGAATGTCCGTTGCGATGGCTTGATTGAATGCTTGTCGACATGCTGCGTGAAATACAAGTTCCATACAGGTAAGCCCGTAGATATTTTGAAAAATACTAACGGGTTTATACTGTTTGTAGGAATGACTAAGCGAGATAAGAAAATCGCCGGCCCAACAACCCAAACTGTAGATAGTACGTCGAGCACAAAAAGCACCGAGCCTAGCGAGACGACTATGCAGAAGATGCTACAGTTGATGGAACTGCAGCAACAGCAGCTTCAGACACAATTCAAAGCTCAATTTGAGGCGCAACAAAGACAGATGAATGCCCTGACTCAGATAGTGAGCAGAATGGCGGGCAATACTAAGACGACGGACGAAGAGCCCGAGGAAAAGCAAGGTGATCAAGAAGAAGACGAGGAGGAAGATGGCTCCCCGCAAATGATGAACTCTCCTTCCATGTTCAAAGTGAAGGAGTTTCGCAAAATGAACCCGCCAAAGTTCAACGGCCGAGCAGAGCCCGACGTGATAGTAGGATGGCTCGCAGAGATGGAGGACTTGTTCGATCTCCTCTGCATCGAAGGGTCCCAGAGGGTGGCCTGTGCGGCGCTGCAGTTACAACTACGAGCACATGACTGGTGGGGCGGCGAAGAAACAAGGGATCTGTGAAGCCGATTCCAACAAAAAGATCTCTTGGGAAATGTTCAAGACAGCCTTCCTTGAGCAGTACGTTCCTCGCGCCATCCGTCGACAGAAAGCGGATGAGTTCATGATGTTGAGGCAGGGGAATACGAGTGTTGAAGACTATGATGCAAGCTTCTCGAAACTTGCAAAATTTGCCGGCGCCTTCCTGCCCAACAAAGAAGAATGGTGCGAGCGTTTTCAGCAAGGCCTCAACGACGAACTGCGTAGGGACGTCATGAACCAACGGTGCCAAACTTATCGTGAATCCTACGAAGCCGCACTTGATAGCGAGCGGATCTTTGGCCGTATGTCACAAAGGGCCGTGCCTGTCGTTCGCAACAACTTCAACAAGCGTCCTAACGACGCCGGGGGATCGGGAGTATCAAACGTCCAAACACAATTGATAACCGGGGCCATGGCGGACCACACTGCAGTAGATGCGGTAAGCACGGGCATCGAGATCCCGATTGTAAACTGAGAACATGTTTCAAGTGTGGCGAGCTAGGCCACGTAGCAACGTTTTGCCCGCAGAGAGTTCAGAATCAACATAACCCACCAAGGAACATTCTGAATCTGCATAAAGCGCCGACACTGCATGGCGCAAATACGGTGCCCGTCAACCAACAGAACCAACGCCATGGGGCTCAAGGCCGAGTTTATGCATTAACTCGGGACGAGGCGTACGCGTCCGATACGGTTGTAACAGGTATATTACTCTACAAAGATATACCTGCTCGAGTATTATTCGATTCGGGTGCGACGCATAGCTTTATATCTACTGATTTTGCGAAAGAAAATAAAATCACCATGCAATCACTAGATATGAACATTAGCGTTAGCACTCCGTCGGGAGTCGATATGCCTGCAAACTTTATTTGTAGGGATGGCCACATTTGCGTCGGGGAAAGATATCTATCCTTGGATGTCGTAGTGCTAGACATAAAAGATTACGACATAATCCTGGGCATGGATTGGTTGGGCGCTTGTCGTGCAACGATCGAGTGCGCGGAGAAGAGAGTAGTGTTCGTCTTCCTGGCGAGACGGAGTTCTCATATTCGTGCGGTACGGCCTCGAAGACGGCGATGATGGTATCGGCAATCTCAGCAAGGCGTATGCTGCGTTCCGGCTGCGCGGGATACTTGGCATCAGTTCGAGACACACGGACGGATAATACAAACACAATGTAGACTGATGTTGTGGCAGACTTTCCCGACGTTTTTTCCTGACGAGATGCCCGGGATGCCGCCGGATCGAGAAATTGAATTCAGCATCGACACCTTTCCGGATACACGGCCGATATCAAAGGCGCCTTACCGAATGGCTCCAGCAGAACTGAAGGAGCTGAAGGTGCAATTACAAGAGTTGCTAGACCGCGGATTTATTCGCCCTAGCGTCTCTCCGTGGGGAGCTCCCGTATTGTTCGTGAAGAAGAAGGATGGGTCGTTGCGGCTATGCATCGACTATCGGGAACTCAACAAGGCGACCGTGCGGAACAAGTATCCTTTGCCGCGAATCGACGACTTGTTTGACCAACTGCAAGGCGCGGCAATATTTTCAAAAATCGATCTTCGTTCAGGCTATCATCAGTTGAAGATCAAGTCCGACGACATATCGAAGTCTGCCTTCCGCACTCGATATGGTCATTACGAATTCCTCGTCATGCCGTTCGGTTTGACGAATGCCCCTGCCGCTTTCATGGATCTGATGAACCGAGTCTTCCGACCTCAAATAGATAAATTTGTAGTCGTATTCATCGACGATATCCTTGTCTACTCAAAGAATCGGGAAGAGCACGCGGAACATTTAAAGACGGTACTGCAGATTCTGCGTGAAAACAAATTGTACGCCAAGCAGAGTAAGTGCGAGTTCTGGATGAGTAGCGTGACATTCCTTGGGCACGTAATCTCTGCCGAAGGTGTCGCGGTGGACCCAAAGAAGATTGATGCGGTGGTGGATTGGAAACGACCTGCCTCGGCTAGCGACATTCGGAGCTTCCTGGGCTTAGCGGGCTACTATCGTAGATTCGTACGAAGCTTCTCAAAACTAGCGTCGCCTCTGACTCGCCTCACCCAGAAGGAGAGTAGTATTCGAATGGAGCAACGACTGTGAATCCAGCTTTCAAGAGTTGAAGCAACGGCTCGTCTCAGCTCCAATCCTTGCACTTCCAGACGGTCCCGAAGGCTTTCAGATATTCAGCGACGCGTCGGGAACTGGCCTCGGGTGCGTACTCATGCAGAGAGACAAAGTCATCTCCTACGCTTCACGGCAGTTGAAGCAGCACGAGAAAAATTACCCGACGTACGACTTAGAATTGGCGGCGATCGTCTTTGCATTGAAGTTATGGCGGCACTATCTCTATGGTGTAGCATGCAGAATCTACACATATCATAAAAGCCTGAAGTACTTGTTCACGCAACGGGAACTCAACCTACGACAGCGACGATGGCTCGAACTCATAAAAGATTACGAGCTAACGATCGAGTACACGCCGGGCAAGGGAAACGTGGTGGCCGACGCACTCAGCAGAATGTTTATGGGAACACTGGCCATAAACAAGGAAATACGGCGAGACCTTGAAGCGATGGGTATCGAACTCGGAATTGAGTATCGACACCTGCACCTAGCTCAACTGAAGTTAGGATCGAGCCTGCTTAGCAAGATAAAGACCGCACAGGAGGACGACTCATTCCTGAAGAAGATGCGCGAGCTGATTTCAACGGGAAGGGCGACTGACTTTGCGGAAGACGGAGACGGGACGATGCGACTAAAGGGAAGGCTCTGCATTCCTGAAACTGCCGAACTCAGAAAAGAAATTCTGACGGAGGCGCATTATGCGAAGTACTCGTTACATCCTGGGAGCACCAAGATGTACAAGGACTTGCGCACAAACTTTTGGTGGCACGGCATGAAGAAGGACGTGGCTACGTTCGTATCGCAATGCATGGCGTGTCAGCAAGTGAAGGCGGAACACCAAAGGCCAGGCAGCGAGCTGCAGAACATCGCCATTCCCGAGTGGAAGTGGGACAATATCTCGATGGATTTCATTGTGGGATTTCGAAGACGCCGCGGGGGAATGACGCGATTTGGGTCATTGTTGATAGATTGACCAAGTCGGCTCACTTCATCGCAATTAAAGTAGGATGGAGCGTCGATCGGTTAGCGCAAATCTACGTCGATGAGATTGTTCGACTGCACGGGGTGCCGGCCTCAATAATTTCGAACAGAGACGGGCGATTCCTATCGCGTTTCTGGACGAGCCTCCAAGCGGCGATGGGGACCAAACTGAACTTTAGTTCGGCGTACCATCCCCAAACAGACGGTCAGACGGAGAGAGTCAACCAGATCTTAGAAGACATGCTGCGTCTGTGTGCGATCGACCTAAAGACTAGTTGGGATACGCATTTGCCGCTTGCGGAGTTTGCGTATAACAACAGTTACCAGTCGAGCATTCAGATGGCTCCATACGAAGCGCTCTACGGGAGGAAGTGCCGTTCGCCGATATGCTGGGATGAAGTCGGAGAGCGACAAGTACTGGGATCGGAACTGGTGGAGCAGGCCGTCGAAAAGGTCCGCTTGATTCGAGATAGACTCCGCATCGCACAAAGTCGACAAAAGAGCTACGCAGATCTTCGTCGACGACCGCTAGAGTTTTTGGCCGGGGACCATGTGTTTCTGAAAGTAACGCCCATGCGCGGAGTGATGCGGTTCGGCGTTAAAGGCAAATTGAGCCCGAGATTTGTAGGCCCCTTCGAGATCATTGAGCGAGTTGCGACGGTTGCTTATCGGATCGCGCTACCTCCTGCCTTAGCCGATGTGCACGATGTTTTCCACGTTTCACAACTTCGAAAATACGTGCACGATCCAAGTCATGTGGTTAGCTTCGATCAGTTGGAGCTACGTACTGACTTGTCTTACTCGGAGGAACATATTCAAATTTTGGACCGCAAGGAAAAAGTGCTACGAAATCGATCGATGTCCTTGGTCCGCGTGCTTTGGCGGAACCATACAGTCGAGGAGTCGACGTGGGAGATGGAGGCGGAGATGAAGGAGAAGTACCCTGCGTTGTTCGTCTAAATTAAGGTCCGACCCTTGTTCTTAAGTTTCGGGACGAAACTTTTTCTTAGTGGTATATTATGTAGCGCCCCGCTTCCGATAGGCGACGGAACTTCATAATATGCTAGCGCCGAGTCAGATCGGCCGGGAACTTAGATGGCCATCTGACTCGATCGCTAAGCTTGGTAAACGATAACGCCTTGCGGCATCGATTCAATTCGATTTGGACGGAAGATACGAGAATCGATCCAACTAATGGAACGACTTCTGTTGGAACAAGTCCTAGATGCAGCGGGCTGCGTCTCGGCGCGCGAGCTCTCTATAAGAGTCCCTTCGACGGGACCGGACCGCTGTATGGTTTTCTTGGAGCTTTGCCGCTGGGCTTGATTGAAGTGCTTTCGCGTCGTTTTTCAAGGATGCAATTACAAATTTCGATGCAAGGGGAAAAGAAGGAAATCTAACAAAGTGTTGATGCATTGCAGGAGCTCGCGTAACTAAGGATTGACGTTGCGTAGCGCTTCGACGACCTGCACGAAGCCAAGTAATCGGTGGGTGATTCGGCCTTCTTTTCTATTCTGTCCCGCAAACTTATTCCTTGCTTCGAATCCATTCAAATCGAACGATGCCAAGTTAATTGCATGCCAATCCACTAAGTCAAGAACTCGGGAAAAACGTATCGATTTACAAATACAAGTTTTTCACATAAACCAAAAAGTTTAAGGTTTACAGAAAAAGATAGACTATTTCAAGTGCTGCAAAATATTATGAAACGTTGAACATGGGTTTTGATGCCTCGGACAATTTGGTGCCTACGGGACGCTAAATCGAGTGTATGGCTTCGGGGAAAATGAATCGATGCATAAGTTGCCATAAATGATAATGTCGTTGAATACTGTCCGCGCTATACAAAACGGTTTGCATGCATTAAACTGTTCGCACATAGGCATGGTCATGGACAGCTTGTGCACAAGTTCGATTCCTCGAAACGGTATCCGGGGCATCGGAACCGATTCGACCTAGGAGGAATAATTTATCGTGCTTCGGCGCGATGCATGCGGGACCTTCAGTAAGGCTTGCAACCTAGGCTGAAAGGGTAGCGTCGCATGCCAACTTCGATTAAGTCCCTCGTGGTGCGTAGCACCAATGACCGCATATAAGATAGTTTCATGCTCATCTATTGTCTTATGCAGGGTAAATATTATCTATGTTTTCATGCAGGGACGAGCACGGCCGTGGTAAGAAATATGAAAACTGCGATGTTATACTGTATGCTTTATTACTCAAAGACGGCTATCGAATATGAACTGAATTCATTTAGTTCTAATAGAAAGACAACTCTAAAGCATGCCTATCCTAACAAATCAGAGTCGGTTTAGACGAGTTGGTTCGTCTCGTCCACTTAGCAAGTGTGCTAATCCCCTCCCCCAATTTCCCCAGGTGCGGCGGGCGCTCCAACCTAAAACGAAGCTGAAGTGCGGAGAGGCGTTTTGAAGCTCTTCCTATGCTGAAGTATTTTGAAGCCAATTCAAATCGACGGCTTATGTATAAAGGGGCGAATGTATGGGACGGCAAGCGTAGTTCAGGCAACTTGTCGAATGTATTTTTTTTCTGTTTTCAATCAATGTAGCCGCAACGGCATCCAATGTAAATTACGACTTGCACTTCGTTGCAAGCTATGAATGAAAAGCATTTCTATCTTCCTATACTGCGTCTTATATTCTGATGTGATTTGTGAAGTTTCGACTTGGCGTATTAATATCAAAATCAAAAGATAACCGTTTGCGAACTTGTCATCTTGCCTTGCACGAGCGCAACTCCAGGCTCGTGCGGCATCACGCCTTAGCGAGGACGATCGAATCGGCAAAATTAACATCGGGGACGAACGTTACCGACTCGGGGCGTGACATATACAGTAGTACATCTGTCTCTAACAAAAATATAAAGAATCATATAGCAAACATGGACATGTAAAATGCATTACAACTAAAGTCTAAGCCTAAGCTTTCGTATGACATCAAAAAGAGAAATATGATTAGCTTAAAACTATATACTACACAATTATAGTTTTTGAATGGTTGTGAAAAAACAAGACAGTAAAAAACTCATAAAGTAAGCCCCTCTAGTTGGTAACGGAAAGGTGGGCATGCAATTTTAGCTCAACCAATGGGATGCCCTTTATTGGAATAAATAACAAGGAACTAATATTGATAGGAGAACTTAATACTATCTTTTGTTATTTTATTTGAAAAAGGAAAGAAAAAAAATGATGACAAATAAGAGACGGCTACTTTATTTTCACTCGGTTTCAATTGCATGTTTTTGGTTTTTCCACTAAACCAAAATTTTAATCCGACTGGCTAACGCTTAAACATGCCAACTAACAAAATCAGTTGTAATTGATCATTAGTGGACCAGTAATCACCCTGAACAATTATTTGGCACGAGTACATGAATTTCTACTCGGCCTAGGCTGTTACGGATTACTCAGGAAAGTAATCTGACTTTAATCTTTAATAACACTGCACGGATTGATAACCAGAGAGAAATTAGTCTAGTGAAATTTGAAGTTGAAGTAGGAAATTCTTGTTAGCACAATAATACGAGCTACAATGTCAACCCAGTAGCCATTCTAACAGATAGAACCATAACAACAAAAAGAAATAACTGAATTAGAATTGAAACATTAGAGCAAAAAATAAACCCTTACATTCTGTAGAAAAGTAGTCCAGCTTTTTGAAATAAGCATACGTGATACTCTGTTAAGGAATCGTATTTCAACAAAGAAGTATGTACTATAAAAATAACTAGACCAAGCATAATAATGCTAATGACAAGGATATATGACAATCTCCTTCTCATATGTGTACTTGAAGGGCTTGCATCTTGGGATAGGTCCGTCTTCACCAGTAGTTATTAAAGTACATCTACTCAATCTACAAGAATGAGTAGTCAAGCATTAACTTGATACCTAGATAATAGAAGTAGATCAAGAAAGGAAAAACAAGTTTTGGTTTATGATACCTTGCTATGTCACCTCGTAGTATATTTAAGATGACAGTTTCTGCTATATCATCTGCATTATGACCAGTAACAATCTTGTCTGCTTTCATTAATGCAGCACCTCTGTCTAGAGCCTAAAACAATTACACACTATTGTAAGATATAAATAAGTTATAAATATATAACATAACTGGTATGAGATCATGATAGACATAGAAGACAATAATAAAGAGCAAATTTTGCAAGAAAGTGATGCAACTACAAGAAATGCAGAACTTACTGTTTTAAGTTCAGGAAACAAATGCATACTAACCGTAGGAAGTAGAAGTGGCAACAGACCGGAGGCGCAAACTCCTTGCATAAGCCTGGTCCGACTCTTTGCCACTACTAGTTGCTATTGCTGGTGCCCCCACCCATTTTTGGATTGGGGCTCACACATCAGGCCTCACTATGGGTATAGATCAGTAGTATGGTCTGGTTTGACCCTGGGGCCACAAATAATAAAGGGCCTTGATATAGCCTACCCAAATTGCTTCCATACTAAAATAAGTTACCAAAAATCTTAGGTTTAACAAAGGCAAGGTCTGTCAAATGGATGTGTTCCTTTGTTTCTAACTGCAAGATTCCTAGTCCGATTCCTGCCAAAATTATCTAGTTCTACTTCAACTTTGTATACTTGACTACTTCAAAACAAATTGTATTTATTCCCAGTAGCCCAGTCCTTGAGGATGGAATATCACCAGTTTTCTTAAGCTATCAGCCCATATTTGGCAGTATCAGGGATAGGTTACAATAAGGTAAATTGTCAGCTCAGCAAAGAAGAGAATGAATCCATGGCATAAAACAAGCAACTCAAGACCCAGAGATAAACATATTTTAGATGTACTTTTATTCGTGAACTCCCATGATGAAACAAAAACTGGAAATTACATCCTTTCTGACTCTGATACACATGATTTGCTCCATCATTTATCATAGCTTAGCTTACCAGACCACAAGGCTAATTTATAGAACTTTAAAAGAAAATCACATTGGATATCCAATACATGAATTATCCTCAATGAATCTTCAGAACGATGTAGACTGTTGTTTCATTTTCATCACATAAAGACGGGGGATGGTATCCTCCACATTCACTTCTTTAACGGGCAAGAATACCATTCTTCTTCAAGGTCTAACATGCAAGTGAAAGAGTCTGAAGGGGCTGCTTTATTGGAGGGGGGAAAAAAGGATGTGGGGCTTCCTCTTGTGGTTTCCTGGCTTCCTTTTGCCATCCACTATAGTAAGGGGCTTGACACAGTATTTGGTATAGGGGGAAGATGCCATATCCAATTTTAAAAATTGTGTTCAAACAAATGGATATATACTGTATTGAGATTGCCCCCCTGAGCCCCCTCCAATGGCTTTGGACAAATATGTCCCAAGAACTAAAGATAATATCTTCATAGACCACAGGTCTTCTACACTACAAATTAAAGATTTACATATCTTGGATCTAGATCGAGGACCAAAGGAATTCGGAAGAGAAACCCTTTACAAACAAATTAAGAACAGCAAATTTGTCCTCCCTTTCTTGGGAACCCTTTTGCCAGGAAGAACAAGAAAATTTGTTGTGTAATTGCCTATCTCACTCTACAGCTCACCGTCTAGTTCTAGGCTGATGTCTTTCATGCACCATGGATCTCTAAAAATAACGAGACAGTGTATCTTCACAGTCATTGGTCGTCAGGTAGTTATACTGAACGGCAAGCCGGCATAACTAACTTTTCCAACCTAATTCCTCAGATGGATTTAGGGCTGTCCTACCGCCACTGAATGGTCACCAACCATACATAAGTCCGACAGAAATTAGTCAATGATGACAACTCAGTGACTATTTTAAAGATTACTGCTTAGCTTATTCCGTCTAAGTGAAAATAGTTTTGGTCCTGCCAAATTTTCAACTTTTTATAACCAAAATAGTGTTTCCAATAGATATACTTGTTTTTAAAACCTATATAGACTATGAACCATCATATACTACTTGAGCCATTAGCACCGACTTCAGGATAACATAAGGTTCCAGAAAATGCTTACTTCGAAACATTTAACCAGGTGATATTTATATACAAACATCATCTAGAGCAATAAAGCAGCTCAACTCATTCTATTTATTTCTTGTTGATTGTTATTACCAAGGAGACATCGGGAATAAGACTTCGATAAGGTCTTCCATGTCTTCAGGACAAGTTTAGTAGAAATATCATGTGGCAGAACATCAGACTAGACTAATTGTGATTGATCAAGGATATGTATGCCTCATTTATTTTCTCTTGCTTTGTTTATCTCATCCTAAATATAGTTTATCTTGTTAACGGTATTTGTATTCATCATTAGCGCAAAATTTCACTAAAGAACCCTATTACCTGCCTTGCTCTAGGATTGCCAAGAAACTTTCATCCAATTGATTCAGAAAGGAAGGATCGGGTATGGTTGTGGAATAGTTTGGAATTGCTGGTGGATTAGTTTCTAAAGAATCTGAACTCCTTTTGAAAGAGTAATCTAGTATTTATGTATAAGAATTTATATTCCAAGCCAATGATGCATGAAACATAATCTAATCAAGATCAATTCGCTTAGTTTACATATTCTACGCCCATCCGTGTGATAAAGCTGTCACCCCATATGCAGTATTTCGACAGTTCAAACTCAAACTCCAAAAAGTGATAGCCTGGCAACATTAATAACCGGATAATAATGTGTACACATTCTACTAGATAGTAATGAAATAATATACCTGACGGCGAAAAACACCACAAAAGGTGCAGTTATTTTTCATGCCAATTGCCTTCACTATTTCGTCCATTGTCCAACCATATAAGTCCTTGTACGAAACTATTTTTAGTGGCAATCCATACTGCAAGCATTGGAAGGTATACAGATCAACTAGAATAGAGCAAATATGTATAAATGATAAAATGTTGTGTAACTACAGAAAACACAACTACTTTACAACAGCAACTTATTTGACAACATTTCAAACAAAGGTTTAATATATTTTATTAGTTATAATCAGAAAAAGCTTAGATCATAGTGTGTCAACAACCAAAGTTTTAATCCCAAATCTTTATGACAGCTGCATTGACCCTTTTCACACATTCAGTTCTTTGAAGAGTCAACTCACTTACAAACTTATATTAGCTATGGAAAACTTTTTATTATCAATTGTAAAAAGGAAGCAGAGCAAAAAAAAAATCTTTAAAAGTGATGGACTTCAAGCACCACTTTGTGCAAATTGGCAATATCACTTTATTTTTAATAGGCCCAACATAAGAAAGAAGAGGTGTTATACCCCGTCTTCCAAGTTGAGGAATTATGCTCTTCTAAAATTTCACAGAACCAAATTTTCTTTATAGCTAGAATCTAGCAAGTGTGAATGTTAGTTCAGAATGGGAATTGGTAAAAAATCCTATATTATGTTAATATTGACAATGAAATTGCTGCCAGTGATTAGCTTAACTAGATGTATGCTAGGGTTGGAAGTGTGCCATTTTCGGCACAGAAGTGGATGTGAACTGAATCCAATTCAACCTATTTGTATTACAAACATGACATCGAGTCTGAGGGTGGGTATGGAATAAATTCCAACACCGAGGACACAGATATTAATTATTAAGCCGGAGTATTTGTAAAGTTTGTTTACACCCAACCAGGACCTGTAAGAATAAAGATATGAAGTTCCGATAATATCCCAGGATAGGAGGTGTTTTATTAAAACTCTCCATCTCATTGGAGTTAGATTTGTACAATTTGTGTACTGACCAATCATGTGAGGGTTGACTTGCAAATGTGCTTAGGAATTAGGAACCTTTTGTATTCAATTTATTCTTCATGTCCACTCTGTGTCATAGGAAGAGAGAGAGAGAGAGAGAGAGAGAGAAGGTGAAGAGGCTTCGAGCGATGCCACACAGGTAGCACGGCGACGACGATCCTGGAGAACATTGAGGTAAGCGCACAAATATTTCTCTTTAGGTCTTAGACAAGGATTTGATTTTAGTACATTTCTTGATAAAATATAAATTGATGTTTAATATTTCTTTTGGGTTCTAATTTTACACTTCAATAAGAGGCGAGTCAATCCATATCATAGATGTTTAGTTTTTTAAAGGAAAACTGCGCTTGAAACTAAAAGATCAGTCTAGGTGACTAGGAAAGTTCCACAATGTAATGTGAATGCATCATCTTGAAGAATTGAAGTTCTGCTTTAGGAGTAAGACCTGGATTATAGCTAGAGGATTGGCTCCTTTTCCTTCCTAAATCAGCATACGATCAATAATACGATCTTCTTGTCATTGGGATGTGTGAAACTGTCATGTCTATAATTTGCAAACTGAATAATGAATAAGAAATGTGCTCTCATTTCATACAAGTGTGGATAGAAACTTTAGAATGAATGTGAAGGATTAAAATTTAGTAGGACAAAAACAGAGTACATGGAAACTTCAACCAAATGTCAAACAAATGAGAGAGTACACACAGATGGACAAGAGATACCAAGAAGAAGAATTTTCGGTATTTCGGATCAATCACTCAGCATGATAGAGAGATTGACAAGGATATTGTGCATAGAACTAATACATGATTTTTTGAAATGGAGTGCTTCTGAAAACTTTGTGATTGCAAGATAACATTGAAGAAATGAAAATTCTATAGACAGCTATAAGTTCAGCCAAGCTTTATGGCTCGGTGTATTGGGAATTAAGATACATGTCAGAAAATTAGTACTGACCATAAACCACGTCCTGAAAGATGACAAGGAAATTTTCATCCTTTTATCTTAGAAGTAGACTCACCGCATGATGTAGTCAGTGTCCCTGATCAGCATATGTTTCTTGTATTACTTGGTTCAGTTGATCACTATTTGGTCACACCTCCAATAGTGTCCTGGTTCAGTTTATCACTATTTGGTTCTTATCTTTTGATAGACATTAGACATATTACTAAACAAAAGCACAAGTCAATTTTAACGTATACAAATCTCTTAACTGATGTTGAATACTATGTCTTGCTTCACCCAATTGGTTTTATCTCACAGGAATTGGATCTCATTAGTTTCTAAACTTGGCATTCTAAGCTGTAGGAAGCTCATGGACATGGCCCTTACATGAATCTAGGCATGTTTTACTCAAGAGGATCGAACCCATTCATCATAACTGTGCTAATCATGTCATGCCAGTGTTTTAAAAGGCGTGCCTCGGCGCCAGGTGAATCATTGCACCTCAAAACAAAGAAGGCGCAGCTCCTTCTCCTAGGCGCAGAGAAAGCCCAAGGCACATTCTCCTAGGTACAGAGAAAGCCCAAGGCACATGACCCATGAGGCGTGCGCATGTCTGAAGTGAAGCCCGACCCGCCCAAACCCACCCATCAATGTTTAGAGAAACTCTAATACAATAAGCATCAATGTTTATAGAATTGCTAAGGTATCATGCCAAAATTAGTAGATTAAATTACATGTTATTCCATTGGTTTTATTATAGTACTTACTACTTAGTGGTTTTAACATACTTTTTAAGTTTTTCTTGGTTACGAATTACTATGTAGGATGGTATTAGAACCACATGCAAGTTCACAATCTGGTGGTTAATTTCAATTATGCTCATAGTTAGGAAATCCAAATTCCTACACAGATGAGACTGGCCACACCTGACCCGTGAAAAAACTATTACTACCAATCATTTTTTCTGTTACTGAGTGAGTATTACACTGAATTTACAAGCGGATGAGTTTCATTGACATTACCTGGTCGATATAGCATAGGGAAAAAGACTACTAGGGGCATTATGATTAAGAACAAGAAGAAAAAGAAAGAAGAAACTTGTCCAATGGTCGAAAATAATGCCTCCACAGGTTGACATCCGATCCAACCTAGTAACAAGCAATCCGTCATAAGTATCCAAAATATTCCTTGGTGAAGTGGGCAAAAACTTGGAACTACGCTGTAGGTCCTAAAATCAAGTTGCACCCATCAAAGAAGCAATGAAAATCAAATTGTGCATCCTTCAAATGAACTGCGCAGGAGACAGATTGCGCAACAACTCAACTGCGCAAGCTGAACTGCGCACCCATCCAAGTGCGCAAGCTGACGTGGCAATGTCATCATTACATGACACAAAATCAGATCTTCTGACAACTGACAGCCCGAAGAACGAGGAAACTGTTCGTTTCTTGTGCCACGCAGCCATGACAGCTGTCTAGCGCGGTCCAGCTGCCAAAAGCCAGCGCAGTCTGACAGCTCAACCTCAGCGCAATCCGAGTCTTAGCGCAACCCATTGGAAGCGCAGTCTGATGCTAGCGCAGTTCAAGTGGCGCAATCCATCAAGATAACTGATATTCTGTACGTGGCATACATGCCATAAATTGCTCACCACGTGGCAACCGTCTGTACACGACCAAGTGCATTTCAATCAAACAATGCCACGCGTCTCATACAGTTGGTCCATGATCGAGTAACTGCCAGCGCAGTTCACTGCTTGCGCAGTCCAATGCCTGCGCAATCTAGCCTGCGCAATCCAGAAATAACTACTAATTAGTTATTTTCCAGAACTCTATAAATAGAGTTTCAAGTCCTTCATTATCAAGCCGAGATCAGAGAGAGAATCAGAGATCAGAAATCATTCAAGATCATCACCAGAGATCAGGAGTTCTTGCCAAAGTGCTGCTGCATTCTTCAGAGGCTACCGTCTTCAAAGTTCACATCGTCCAAGGGATAAAGCGATCGTCTTCAGATCGGATTCCTATAGTTGTACTTTTCCAGAATTCAATTGTAATCTTCTTACAAAGTTTGTAAAATAAAGAACACTTTTGTTTTTGCAAACAAAATGGCGACTCTGCTGGAGACGACTTTCTCCTCCGACGAGGAAGTGACAACTCAATGTGACGTTGCGTCTATCGGAAAGACGCAGAAGACGCTGGTTGTAAAGGTCAACTAGACGGCCTACGAGGCGATGATCAACTCTGGGACTACTCGTCGCACTGCAACTTCTGCCAAGAGCAAAGTCTGTTCAGTGTGGACTCCAAAGTCCTCTGCACAATCCTCTGCGCAGTCTGCTGTCTCTGCTCCCAAAACTGATGCGCAGTCTGCTGCCTCTACTGCCCATGCGCAGTATACTGCTCCTCTTGCCAGTGCACAAACAACTTCCTATGCTGCTCTGGCAAAGTGCAAGACTCCTATTCCCCTGGCGCAGTTGGCTGCAACTCTTCCTGCGCAGTCCACCACTCCATCAACCAGAGTGCAACTCAAGCACTCTGAAGTCAAGACTCCTGCTGCGCAAGCTACAGCGTCTGTGGCCAAAAGGCCATCTGTCAAAGCTTCTCATGCGCAACCAGCCAATGCGCCTACTGCCACTTCAATCCCTGCACAAATTGTGCCAGCGCAGTCTAAGAGGGATAGCCTTTTGGCTAATCTCCCTTCTTCCCACAGCAAGGGGAAAAACTCTGCTCCTCTAACCAAGCACCATGTTGCTCCAGCGCAATCCACTGGGGGTAGTCTGTTGACTGTTCCTCCTCCTCCTCAGAACAAAGGAAAAGGTCCGTTGGTCTTTTCTCAAACTTTCTCGTTCCACGACTTGGAAGATAACAGAGGGAAACGCTCTTTAGCTAACCCTTCTTCACAAAACAAGGAAAAAGGTCATTTGGTCTTTTCTCAGTCTTCCTCGATTTTTACCGTAGAAGATCAATCTGAACGTGCCTCGGCACCAATCAGTACAAGAACTCTCTCAGACAAGAGTTCTTCTTCCCTCCTTGCCAAAGGAAAGTGTACTGATCAAAGAGGTATTCTGCCTACTCCGGTAGCAGAATTCCAAGATCTCCCAACTCTCAGGATATCCCGCTCAAAACAGGAAAAATTACTGGTGTCTCAGACAGAAACTCCTGGGGGTGAATTTGCTGATCTAAGGACTTATCTCAATAGACCAACTTCGGCGAAAAGCAAACAGCCAATGCCGAAGATCAACATGCATCAGAGGCAAACTTCCAAGATGAAGAATCCTGACACCTATGCTAATGAAGAGAGTACTTCCCTGTACACTCAAGGGACAACATCTGAAGAACCGGAACCATGTTCCGAATATAGTCAAAGAACATATCCCTCAGACTTCTTCTCGTCCCGTCATTGTTCCTGATCTCCGAGAACACCTCAAACAAAAACGGGACAACATCTCAACACCTCCAGTTCAACCACTTGGACACCATTGTAATCACAAGGTTGTTATCAAGTGTTGTTGTCAGACAACAAAACGATCTGTCTTCGATCGTTTGAATTTTGTAACGTCTGAACCAATGTCAGAAGATGAAGACGAAGTGTTGTATGCTTCTGTCAACATGACTTCTAGAAACACTGGGGGTAGGAAGTGCTCCAAGCACGGCAAGCCTCGCAGGCCCAGCCAGCGGTATTTAGATCTACTCCAAGAATCTTCTGAAGGAGTATTTCGACATACCAGATCCCGAAGCCGAGATACAATCGGTCAAAGGAATCTTCTCCAAGATCCTTCCAGTCATCTCCCTCTTTCTCACTCAGGAGATGATTCTTTCTCTGATTATGATGCATACAGCGAAAATTCTGAACAGACAGTGTCCTCTACTGTACCTAAAGAAGTGACAGCTTATGTTATCACTGAAGACCCAGATGCTTCTAGTTCGGTTAGTCAAGAACAACGAATAGCTGCACTAGAAGACAAGCTGAAGACCATGGCTGAAATGGTTGCAAGTATGCATTCTATCATCGTGGCCCAACATACAGTACCACCGACTGTACCTGCTGCAAATCCTGAGATCATAGCATCGTCGGTGCCTGTCAATGCAGGGCTGGGGGTAGTATCTCCTCAAGTACCTCCTGTACAGATTCAACCTACACCCAGTCAGTCAGGTGCTGGGGGTAGTGCTTACCACGCTGTTCCTCCCCCTAACACTCTGATTCAGCCTGCTCCTTCTTCATCATTGGAGGATGCTAATGAAGCTGTCAAACTCTTACGCACTCAATTCGAGGCCTTCAAAGAGAAGGACAACTTACAGAGGTTGGGGATCAAACAACCCTATCCAGTTGAATGGAAGAAAGTCCCATTTCCTCCAAAGTACAAAATTCCTACAATTTCGCTGTTTGATGGCAGCACTTCTCCCATCAGTTCATTAACCACTTTGAGGTAATGACTGTTCAACTTCAGCCAAATGACGTCTTCTTACCAGGGTATTCGTCGGCTGTTTTGCCGGTGTAGCATACGATTGGTACAGAAGCTTGCCCGATGGCTGTATCACCTATTTTTCGGGTTTGAAACAAATCTTCTTGGAGCGATTCTATGAGGGAATCAACGATATGACCATGTCGGCCCTCAACAAGATCAAACAACGACACAATGAAACCGCTGAGAGTTTCATTGAAAGGTTCCGCCGAGAAGCTTTAAAAATGCCTCCTGGAACTCCGGCCGCTGTCACTATTGATACCTGCAAGGCAAATCTTTTGCCTATTATCAGCATGTGGACGGGGTCAACTCAGTTCCAAGACTGGCCATCCTTCATTGTCAATGCTAAAGCAGCTGAAGTTAGTGCTGACAAGTTCAAGCAGCTAGGGGTACACATGTCTAACCCCGACCGGGATGAACACCCGACAGCCAGTAGCGGTAATCGCCAGAACAACCGCAAAGGTAAAGAGACTTTGAATATCAACTTGAAGAACAAAGAGTCTCTGGCTGTCAACGTAGCTCCACCTACGTCTACTCCTACTCCTTCTGCCCCTCCACCAAGAGAACCTCGTCTGAAAGTAGAGTACTCCTTTGACGAGAACGACACCGTGAGCATCTTTGATTGCTTGATCAAAAGCAATAAGCTCCAACTCCCAGATCCAAAGAAGCCTGATGAGGTCGGTAAGACTGATCATCCCAAATATTGTGTCTATCACAGGTTCATTGGGCATCCTACTCGAGCATGTTATGTGCTCAAAGGCAAGATTCAAGAGCTAGTCAACGCTGGTGTTGTCACTCTGCAGCAAGACGAGAAGACAGTTACTGCAAACATGGTCTCAGTACAGTTCGGTAACTTCCCTCCACAAATGGTACAGCACGGTGTCATCCATATCCCCAAGGCCACTCTTGAGATCGAGAATCTCCCTCCTCCACGAAGTGAAGGTCTCGTCCCCTTGTCTCTTGACAATGGCGAGATTATGTGGATTCACCCTGATCTTGCTTCGGAGTTCGAAGTTCCCTCTTCCTCCAAGAAGAAAGAACGCTCCAAGGGCAAAACAAAAATCTGCAATATGGTGTCTTTTGACCCCATAGTTGAAGAGGAAATCCTATTGGGTACCAGATCAGGAAAAGCCTATCTATGGAAGTATCCCGAGACTCAAGAAAATCCTGCTTCTTCTTCTGAGTCTGCTCCAGTGCAACCTGTTTCTACAGAGGACATCCCTGCTGTGTCCTCACCGGTTGTAGAATCCATTCCCCCTAAGCAGACAGCAGCCGACAAAGGCAAACATCAAGTCCGCTTCGACAAGCCTTTGAAGAAGTCATCTCCTTCTGGACTTGAGAAGCCATACAACTTTGATATTTTGGCCCAACTAGCCAATACACCGGTCAGGCTGTCAATCTTCGAGCTCTTGCGTCTTTCTAAAGAAACTCGAGAAACTCTGCGTGAAGCTCTAATGCAGGCAGAAACCTGTCTAACCCTTCTGAAGAAGCCGAAAGCAGAGCCTGTCTCTTGCCTTCATTGTCATAGTGTGTTGGAGTTAATCCCAAACATTACCTTCACACAGGATGATATGCTGATGGAAGACAATAGGCATGACCGTCCTCTATACTACACAGGATACGTCGACTCAATGAAAGTCGATCGTATTCTGATAGATCCAGGGTCAACACTCAGCATCATGCCAAAGACAATGCTAGATGCACTGAAGATTCCAGTACATAGTCTTTCTGGCACAATCACCACCATATTGGGATTCAACCAGGGAAGAAGTGAACCTCTGGGCAAGATTCGCCTAAAACTCCAAATAGGCAATCTCCGCACAAAGGTGACCTTCTATATCATAGACAACCATGGTTGCTCTTACAATGCTCTTTTGGGGAGACCATTCCTTCACGAGCACAACATTGTTCCTTCGACTCTCCATCAATGTTTCAAATACGTTGATGACAATGGAGAGGTTCAAAAAGAGGTTGCGGATCTCTATCCTTTCAAAGGTGTCGAAGCATATTGCAACGATGCTCGCATGTATAAGGATGAGTTCATGAAGGTAGTACTGGCTCTGGACACTGAAGAAGAACACGAAGCAGCGCCTAATGACACCCTCATCATACCTGTCAAAGGGCGTGTTTCTCGTCCTCAATCCTCCAAACCATTGGCTATTCACTTGCCAGTCCAGAAGCAACCAACTGATGGTGGTCAGGATCAAAGGGAGCTCACCTCTTCTGAGCCACTTGTTATAGACTTACGTCGTAACAAGGATAAAAGGCAGCTCACTTCTTCTGAGCCACTTGTTATTGATTTATCTCATAACAAGGATAAAAGGGAGCTAACCTCTTCTGAGCCGCTTGTTATCGACCTCCATCGTAACAAGTCCAATCCTCCTCCACGTTCTTCTTCTCCCCCTCTTGTAATCAATCTGACCAAGCCTGCTAAGGCTAAAGGTCCTGTTGTAAATACAGATGTACAAATCAATGAAAAAGCATCTCCTTTCCAGTATACTGATGTCATTTATTATGCTAAGTGCTATTTGGATATGTTAGATAGCTTTCAGTCGTTTACAATGGGAGTTGTACAGTCTCTTCAAACAGAAGTCTTACTCGAACACCCAGATGATTCATATTTTGTTGTCCCTTCTCGAAAGAGAGGCGAAAGTCCGATACTTTTTAGTAAAGGACCAGAACAAAAATTCAGCTATACGGATGATAGCAAAAGTAACGATACAGGACGTCTCCAACTCCGTCGTTATAGTCAACAATCAAAAGACATCATCCGAAAGATGGGTTATGACTTCAAGAATGGCCTCAACTACGGTAAGGGTAGAAGAACTCCTATTCGTACGGTTGTTCCAAAAGGAAAGTCAGAGATGTATTACAGCAGAACCAAAAGAGGTTTCGGATGTGCTTCACCTCCGGTATTATCCCCAGCAGTCTCCGAATCCGATAGTGAGGAGCGCTCTAATTCTTCTGATTCCAGATCATGGGATTCTGATACCAGCATCGGTCAAATTCATCGGCTGATCGTATCTTCTAACATGGTCTCTGTCGAACTTCCAGAAGGATATGACGAGGATATTGAAGAAAATCCCGAAACATATCCTTGGGCTCAACGAATGGATACCCAATGGGAACTCCGATTCGAACAAAGGAAACCTCCTACCGAAGATCAATTGGTTCAAATTGACGTAGGAGAAAGCGGGTCACCTCGTCCAATATTCATCAGCAAGAACCTTCCAGAGGCAGATAAGCAAGAATTAATTCTTCTTATTCAAGAATACATTGATGTCTTTGCCTGGAGCTATGAAGACATGCCAGGTCTAGATCCCAAAGTTGCTACTCACAAATTGAATATCCTGCCTAATGCAAAACCAGTCAAACAGCAACAACGGCGCTTCAAGCCAGAAATGATGGACGCAATCGACGATGAAGTCAAGAAGCTCATCGCTTGTGGCTTTATCCGAGAAGAACAACATCCAGATTGGGTAGCCAACGTCGTTCCAGTCCTAAAGAAAACCGAAAAAGTTCGAGTTTGCATCGACTTTCGGGATCTTAATGAAGCTTGTCTAAAAGATGAATTTTCTCTCCCTATCACGGACGTCATGATTGACAACACCTGTGGGTTCGAGCGAATATCTTTCATGGACGGATTCTCCAGATACAATCAGATTCGGATGAATCCTGAAGATGAAAAACATACTTCTTTCCGCACTCCTCGCGGAGTCTACTGCTATACTGTAATACCATTTGGTCTCAAGAACGCTGGTGCAACTTATCAACGAGCTATGAGTACCATCTTTCGAGATCATCTGCGCAAGACTGTTGAATGCTACGTTGACGATATTGCTGTCAAAAGTCGTCTAAAGGAAGATCACATCCAAGACTTGAGAACTATCTTCAAACTAATGCGCCAACATCAACTCAAAATGAATCCCACCAAGTCATTCGTGGGTGTCTCTAGTGGCAAATTTCTCGGCTTCGTCATTACCTCTAAAGGTATACACGTGGATCCCGAGAAGATCAAAGCCATTCAAGAGATGCGTCCTCCACGCAACCTAAAAGAGCTACGAGGATTCCAAGGCCGACTTGCGTACATCAAGAGATTCATTTCGAATCTGTCTGGACGTTGTAGACCATTTACTCAACTAATGAAGAAGGGTGTATCTTTCATTTGGACCGAAGAATGTCAACGAGCATTTGACGACATAAAACAATATCTCATGAACCCGCCAGTCTTGGTACCACCGATCTCAGGCTTACCATTCTTAATGTATGTCCGTGCTATGGATCATTCATTGGGTGCTTTACTTGTCCAAAAGAACAAAGAAGGTCATGAACAGGCCATCTATTATCTCAGTCGTACTATGATTGGTACCGAACACCGTTATAGCCCGGTCGAAAAAGAATGCCTAGCTCTTATGTTCGTTGTTCAAAAGACTCGACATTACATCATTGGCCAAATTATTCATGTCATATCCCGAGTTAATCCTCTTCGGGTACTGATGAAGAAGCCTAGCACACTCAATTCTCGACTGGCTACATGGGCCATTCTGCTAGCCCAATATGACATGGTATATGTTCCACAAAAGTCTGTTAAAGGTCAATCACTGGCAGATTTCTTAGCAGCTCATCCTGTACCAGAGACATCCAAACTTTATGATGAAATTCCAGACGAGACATTGGAATCAAATATGATCTCCGAAGAATTTTCTACTTGGCGTCTATTCTTTGACGGTGCATCCAGGATTGGACCTAATGGTGCCATTGTCGTAGGAGTTGGAGTTGTCCTTGTTTCTCCAGACGGGTCAACTATTCAAAGAGCCTACTCTCTAGATGAACCTTGTTCCAACAACGTAGCAGAATACAATGCTCTACTCATTGGTCTTCAGTTAGCTAAACAATTGGACGTCGAATATCTTGAAGTTTATGGTGACTCCAAGCTGGTTGTTAACCAGGTTAGAGGAACCTATGAAGTTCGCCATCAAGATCTAGTGTCTTATTATGAAGCGGCAATCAACATGGCTACATCATTCAAAGCCTTCTTCATCGAATATGTCCGTCGAGCTTGCAATACTGAAGCAGATGCTTTGGCCAATCTTGCAGCAGTCTTAGCCATCCCTATCAAAAGACAGCAGGTGGTGGTTGTCTCTAATCGGGAGTTGTTCTACATCGAAAACAATCATAACATTGAGTTCAGTAATCTTACTGAAGCCAATGTTATTAGTGAAGATTGGAGAGCTCCCTTCATCGACTTCGTAGTTCATGACATACTTCCTGAAGATCCCAAGGAAGCTACGAGTATTCGTCGGCTGTCTCTGTGATTCTACTACAATCAGACCACCAAAACTCTTTACCGGCGGACTTATGACGGCCTACTCTTGCGCTGTCTTGCTAGTGATGAAGCGAAGCACGTATTGCGTGAAGCTCACGACGGTGTCTGCGGAGCACATCAACCCGGTCCTAAGCTACAAGACCGTATCCGACGCATGGGTTATTACTGGCCCTCTATGGTATCTGATGCCATTTAATATGCAAGGAAATGTCGAGCTTGTCAAATCCACGCAGATTTCATTCATCAACCATCAGAATTCCTTCATCCGACTGCTGCTTCCTGGCCTTTTGAAGCTTGGGGCATGGATATTATAGGTCCCATCAATCCTCCTTCTTCTAGAGGACATCGGTTCATACTGGCAATAACCGACTACTTCTCTAAATGGGCCGAAGCTATACCCTTGGCTGAAGTCAAGACCAGTAGTGTCATCAACTTCGTCAAACATCATGCCATCTATAGATTTGGTGTACCTCGACGAATCATTCACGACAATGGACCACAGTTCATCAGTCAAAAGTTCACAAGGTTCTGTGACGATCATCGGATTGACAATGTCGCTTCGACAGCTTACAATCCTGCTGCTAATGGCTTAGCTGAAGCTTTCAACAAGACTATCATCAAGCTCCTCAAGAAGTTTGTGTCTACTAACAAACGAAACTGGAGTGAAAAGCTTGGAGAATGTCTATGGGCCTAGCGTACTACGGTCCGCAACCCTACAGGCTGTACACCCTTCTCTTTGGTGTACGGCTGTGAAGCAGTTCTACCCCTGGAACTTCAAATTCCGTCTTTAAGGATTACCATTGCCAACGAACTCACTACAGAGAACAACGACCTTCTTCGACTCCAAGAATTGGAAGCGCTTGACGAGAAACGGCTATTGGCTCAACAGCATATTGAGCTATACCAAGCCCGCATCTCAAAGACCTTCAATCGCAAAGTTAAGGTCAGAGCTTTTCAGAAAGGAGAGCTCGTTCTAACCGTCAGACGTCCTATGACTATGACTCACATGAGCAAGGGCAAGTTCGATGCGAAGTGGGAAGGACCTTACATTGTGAACAAAGTCTTTTCAAATGGAGCCTATCAACTCTCAGAGCTAGACGGTCGAGTTGTAATGATGCCCATCAATGGCAAATTTCTAAAGAAATACTATGTATAAATGTAACAGGGATTTCATGTAAATATGATCAGACAGTTCATAAATAAAGTTCGATTTTATTTCATCATGAATGACGTTACATAGTATCAAGGACAAGAATCATTATCGTCCTTTTTATAGACAGGACGAGGACTACTGCCATCTTTTTCAAAAACATAATCAGCAAAAGAACCGAGAACATCCTTGCTCGAACCTACCAGGAATTTGCAAGCAGCCATCCTCATGGCCTCTTCTTCCTCTGTCATCCCTGGTTCAAGAAGGAAGTCCAAGATGTCCCTTGGCGGCTTGGATGCAGATGAACCTTCGCCTGCCTCTGTCTTCTTTGGCTGGGCCGGCTCGACTGGACGTTCTTCAGTAACCGCTTCAACCTTTGGGGCGATCTCAGCCTCTTGGATGCATCTCCAGACGACATCTTTATGTTGAAAAGTGAAAATGATCATTCCATCTGATTTTCTGTTCTATTTATAGACAGAGATTCGTAAGACAATGAAGCATCACATTCATCCGACGGTTCGCCCGTTCATCACATTCATCCGACGGTTCGCCCGTTCATCACATTCATCCGACGGTTCGCCCGTTCATCACACTCATCTAACGGTTCGTCCGTTCATTACATTCATCCGACGGTTCGCCCGTTCATTACATTCATTTGACGGTTCGTCCGTTCATTACATTCGTTTGACGGTTCGCCCGTTCATTTTATCTATCTGACGGTTCATCCGTTCATTCCATTCATTTGACGGTCCATCCGTTCATCCTGACGATTCATTTCGTTCACACATTTTGACGATTCATCCATTTCGTTCATATCAGCAACTTGTCATCTTTTATTAAGTTGTCTACTGAAATAATGATATTCAACAAATTATATTCTGCCATATCCACATTACCTCTGAGCAGATATAATGAATATAATTATTTTCTAAATCAAGAAATATATCATGTCTCGGACCTCTGAATATATTTTCTATCGCTATTATTTATATCCAAATGAGATATACAATAAATAATAGAGCCACAAAGAAAGTCTTTTTATTGATCAAAATTAAAAGACATTACAAAATTACATGTCACCAAAATAGAAGATACAAAAAGTCTTTCTAGTCAGCTGGTGGAGTCATCAAATTAGTCATCTGCTGCTTTAAAGTCTGAAGTCGCTCCTCCCTAGAATCCATCACTCGCCTTCTAGCTTCTTCCATACCAGAATTTTCATCAAAAGTTGGTAGGGTTACTAGTCGACGGGAGATTTTAGCTTGATGAGTCGTGACATATTCATTTCTTTCCTGGGTCAGGGCGTCCAGTTGTTGAATTGTAGCTTGATGTTGTGTGGCCTCATCTTCCAGAGCAAGCTGAACAAATCTCAACTCTTCTTGAAGACGGGCAGATTCTGCTTTTAGCTCAGCAACTTTCTTTACCTTCTCCTCAGCAGCAGATGCTATTATTTCTATTTGAGAGTTATACTCTGAAGACTTGGTAGTGAAAGTGTCCAAGATAATCTGAAAATCAACTTTCGCAACTGCAGCCTCTTGAGACATCCTCTCAAACTCGGCCTGTACCAAGGGCTCCACCTCCCCCCGATTCAGATCTTTGTAGATCTTATAACAGATTCCTCTAGCTCATCCAGGATGTGTTCAAGGTAAGCAGCTTGCGCTTCATCACCTTGACTCCGGATGGCAGCTATCAGATAAGAGGTTGGACCCCTAACAGTTATGAAACCAACCTCTTCTTTATTCATTACCCTCTCTACTAAGGGTCCTAGTGAATTGAAGAAAAGGTTGGTGAAGGAACCGATTATGAATCTGTTAGTGGCAATGGCACCAGGAGTAGCAGCTACTCCCATGGACGTCGAAGCAGCAAGTACCTGTGCAGATGGACGTTCAGCTTCTTGCACGTGAGTGGAGGTCTCTTTGGATAAAGGAGCCATGGTAGAGCTAGTCGTCCCTCCCAGATGTTCCTCTGCGAAATCAAACAAACACCATCAGTTGGCTGTCATTAGCAACTATCAAGAAGGATCAAAAGTAAGAGCAATCTTACCATTGTTGGGTCCAACGACAAGTTTGTTATCTGCTGACACAGGTTGCAACCTCGCAGAAGTAGCTTCAGACATTACTGCCTGGCTACTACCTGCTTCGAAGCCGGCCGAAAAATGTCTGCTACTGCTAGCTATCTCCTTTATTGGCATTATATCAGTACATGTTGGAGGAATCGGAGAAGATTCAATTTCTGCATCGATAAAAATTTAGATGTCAGCCATTTAATCTATGAAAAGAAGATTGATAATATCATTCAATACCTTTGGGATCAGCAATAGTAACTTCCTCAGGTGCTACTTCTTCAACTGCATCCTTTTCTGGTGATGCATGTACATCAACATCTTCTTCTGGTTTTTGAGTGTCATCAACAGCCTCTGTTGATGTATCTTCATCATTTGCACTTTCTTCTGGTGCTTCTTCGCTATCAGTTGTTGCGACCGGATCTACATCATCATGGAGACCGAAGTCGCAGTCATTCAGAGCATCGATCATTAATCGATCATCTTCATCACGAAGTGTTCTCGGTGTAGCTGGAAGCTGGGTAGTCTCCACTGCAAGTGTAGGAGATCGCAACACTTCATCCTCTTTCTCCATGACTTCCTCTCTGGTCTCTACAACTTCATCCCTCCTCTCTGGACTGAAAGCTTCGGGCTCAGGGATAGGTGTAGGAGATGACATTGTGATTCCGGCAACAGCACTAGCTACGACCGATGACAGAGGTCTTGGAGTGACTACTTTCTTTCTCCTGAAGACTATTTTCTTTCTGTGTAGAGGTCTCTCCGGACTCTCTACATCTATAACATTTTCTTGTCTTTGAATAGAGGTCGGGGTCGCCGCCTCTTCTCTTTAAATTGACTCGGCCTGCTGCCGAGATTGTGAACGGGTAGTAACCCTTTCCGATGATTCCAAGACAAGCTTCTTCTTAGCAACTGGAGAAGAAGGTTCTTATATCCTTCTTTTCTTCTCCTTGGCTGGAGATTTGACAACCTTCAAGGAGATGCGCAGTGGCTCGTTGACTTCTTCAGGGAAGTTGGCTTCCCTCGAAGCTTCCAACGGTGCATCGGCCGGCTCACGCTCTTCATCATTGCCAGGAGCCGACACAACAGATGCTCCCTTCTTTAATCTGGCCGCTGTCGCAAAGCTGTCGGCGAGACTGAAGTTCTCGGCAAAGGTATTCGCGGATGTATAGAAAAGTGAATATGTATACAGCATACGAGAACCATGGTCGCTCTTCATCGGCATTGAGAATGTTGTTCTTGTATCTCGAGCATTATAATAAGCCCAAGCCCGGGCTCCATCAATCAGATAACATTTTCCTTGTAGGCACGTGATGGCGTTGCCTACATGAAACTGGTCATAGCCGAATTGGCGGGCAAAACGGCTGGGAAGATACGGCTCCAAATAACATTCGTCTTCAAATCTGTAGACCAGGTGTGACGGCCGGATTGTCCTCAGCCAGTCAAAAACTGCATGACCCAAAGGCTGCCTCCCAGAGTCGACCAGATTTGTAGACATGTGCTCGTAGCCAGCTGGAGAGGGAACACAATAGAAGTTCCACCCCTTTCCGAGATTCAGAGCACGTCTGCAATCTCTTAAACTGGTGTATATCCATTTGCTTCTGGAGAATCTCCTCAAGAAGTTGCCACTTACCGCTCCCATATCGGGATTCATCAGAGTAGGATAGTGCAGAAGCAGCCATCCGAATAGGTACGTATATGGTAGCTCTAGCCGCGGAAAGCTTCCTTTCTCGCCTTTTCCTTTGAGCATCGAATCTACAAAAAGGCGGAGGCCAGCGTTCAATCTGCAAGTCATTGCTGATAATAGATCCATCCGATAGCCAAAGACTAACCGGACGGCAGCAAACAGCACGCCTCGATGAAAACGATCGACGGCGCTCGCTCCAGGGACGACGAATCGTCGAAGCCAGTAGGTGAGGAAACCCGCCAGCTGGGCTTCCTTTGACATGGGCCTATAGCCCATCCTCATGAAACTTTCAATAATATCTCCTGTTTTGAAAGGAGGATATTGAAGATCATCGTCGACCTTGATATCCATCTCCTTGTTCTCCTCCATCAACCCAATCACCTCGCTGCTGCTGAGTGGTTTGAAGAAGTTGGGTTTACAATTATCGTGTTCCTTGGTCTTCTTCTCCATAATGTGGTTGAGAAAGAGATATGGTAACCATTTCGTCGAGTAGCAGGTGCCTGATGAACCACTCTTGTAATACAAGGAACAGATCTTGTAGTGGCACAACAGCTCTTCGAAGACGGCCACCATGTCAGCATTTTCCTGACGAAGTTTGTCCAACTCGTCATTGGTTGGGACAAATTCCTCTTAAGGGATATTCCCCATTGGTAGACTCGAGATGTACTTCATCTCGTGAAGAGCCAGTCCAATCTCCCCACAGGGCGTCATAAAAGTCCCTGTTCTGAAGTTGTACCTCTCTGTCAAAGCAAGGAATAGGTGAGGATTGGGTTGAAAGCCGTAAACGGTAGAATACACCGGTTGGTACAGCTCGATCTCCTTGAGCTTCTCTTCGAATTGAGCCAATATCCAATTGGCTATACAATTCCATCTCTTGTTATCCGGATTAACAAGACCTGTCAATCGGATATCTTGATCTGGATATCTTCCTTCAACCTTCGCAAATTCGTTTGCGAATATCGGCGTTCTGACCGGTAGCAGCAGGGAGGAGTTTTCTGGTGGGATGCACCCAGGTTTCAATCCTCTGAGTAGGGAGCTGTGACGCTCCGAGGAACTATAAACATGTCCTTGTTGTTTGGTCCTTTCTTCACACAAATGTTCCCTGTTATGGCTTGTTGAAGAGGAGTTATATTCCATTCCATTCTCCTGGGATAGCTCACAAAGGCATAGCGAGATAGGGGGAGGCATCTGAAAATCTCTGGTAAAGTATCCTTTTCTCGCCTCTCTGAAAAAGTCTCTGTTCAACTCGAGGTCTGGGCTGAGAACTCTTATCAAGAGCCTCACCAAACAGAAACATAGGCTTCTTATGAATAACGGCATCAGCAGTTTGCTGAGGCTGCCCGTTCATCAGACTCAACAATGTTTCATTGTCTTGTACTGTTAGGATGGCTTGTCGAGACGATGTCAGGGCATACTGAGGAAATGTTACATGGGAAAAATCCTCTTTAAACTCAGGTTCAGCCAAAGTCCCTGCAAAGATCTCATATTTTGGGTCTTCTCTGAGGTTGACTGCATCAAACAAAGAGACAAAATTCAGTACATACAAAATCAAAGAGTCTGTTCAAAAGATCAGCAAATTGCGCAAGTGTCAGATTGCGCTATGTGCAAAGCATCAGATTGCGCTAAGGGCCTGTTTGGTTGCACGAAAGTGTATGAAAGTGCGAAAGTGGAAAAACGAAACTTGCGCACGCGATGCGTACGCATAAATTTTGAGTTTCCAAAAGATGTTTGGTTGATGGTTGAAAAATATGAAAGTGGAGGAATAAGGAGTTTCATTGTTTGGATGGTTGTTGAAAGTGGAAAAAAAAGAGTTCCGTTGTTTGGATGGTTGTTGAAAGTGGATGTTGGTTGGAGATATATTAAACGAAAACCACTTTTCTCTTTCCACACTTTTCCTTCACTTTCCACCACTTTCACCCAAAAAATGGTGTGGTGAAAGTGAATAAAAGTTAGAGGGAATGGGAGGGGACAGGAACTGTGATGTGGTCACATCACCAAAAAAATCACTTCACTTTCAAATGAACCAAACAGCCGAACTTAACCCACTTTCCCTACAAATGCTCAGTTCCTTGCAGTTGCAAGGAACCAAACAGGCCCTAATGCAGCCTACATGCGCAAAATATCCAGTTGCGCCAACACATCCACTTGCGCAACACATTCACTTGCGCAAGATATCAGGTTACGCTAACCTACTTGCGCAAGGCATCAGTTTACGCTGGCTCAACAGACTTGCGCAAATCGATATATTGCACTGAACATCTGCCAGCGCTTTTCAATCGATTGCGCAAGAATATAGTTTTCATAAAAATGAAAAATATTGTGTGTGCAACCAAAACCCTAAACAGGGAGGCGCAATACCATCAAATCTCTAAAAAGAGAGAGGTATGAAGGATCGAAAATGTCAAGAACCCTAAAAAGGGTTTTGATCGAGTTCATCATCTACCTTGTAGTGCGGGATGGCCAACTTCGTGACGAAAAATTCGGGACGCAACTCGAGTCGAAGACTCAGCTGGGGCTTTGCCCTTCTCGGCGGCTGAACGTTTGGGGGCCATTGATGTCGACGGTGAAGAGAAGGAGAAGTAGTTGGAGTTGGCACAGAAGCTTCTCTCTTGAACAGTCGGAAACAAGTAAAGAATGAAAGAAAGAAGAATGGAAACTATTTATAGTTTTTCAAAAGTAACAGTCGCCTCAGATTGCGCCGAGAAATTAGGAGCTGATTCCTCCAAACGCGCAGTCAAAGCATCACTTGCGCAACTTGATTTTAAGTTCGAAATTCAAAGTATTTCGAAACTTTGAATATTTTCAAATTTCGAAAACTTTGAAGGGGGTCTTGTAGGTCCTAAAAATCAAGTTGCACCCATCAAAGAAGCAATGAAAATCAAATTGTGCATCCTTCAAATGAACTGCGCAGGAGACAGATTGCGCAACAACTCAACTGTGCAAGCTGAACTGCGCACCCATCCAAGCGCGCAAGCTGACGTGGCAATGTCATCATTACCTGACACAAAATCAGCTCTTCTGACAACTGACAGCCCGAAGAACGAGAAAATTGTTCGTTTCTTGTGCCACGCCGCCATAACAACTGTCTAGCGCGGTCCAGCTGCCAAAAGCCAGCGCAGTCTGACAGCTCAACCTCAGCGCAATTCGAGTCTTAGCGCAACCCATTGGAAGCGCAATCTGATGCTAGCGCAGTTCAAGTGGCGCAATCCATCAAGATAACTGACATTCTGTACGTGGCATACATGCCATCAATTACTCACCACGTGGCAACCGTCTATACACGACCAAGCGCATTTCAATCAAACAATGCCACGCGTCTCATACAGTTGGTCCATGATCGAGTAACTGCCAGCGCAGTTCACTGCTTGCGCAGTCCAATGCCTGCGCAATCCAGAAATAACTACTAATTAGTTATTTTCCATAACTCTATAAATAGAGTTTCAAGTCCTTCATTATCAAGCCGAGATCAGAGAGAGAATCAGAGATCAGAAATCATTCAAGATCATCACCAGAGATCAGGAGTTCTTGCCAAAGTGCTGCTGCATTCTTCAGAGGCTACCGTCTTCAAAGTTCACATCGTCCAAGGGATAAAGCGATCGTCTTCAGATCGGATTCCTATAGTTGTACTTTCCCAGAATTCAATTGTAATCTTCTTACAAAGTTTGTGAAATAAAGAACACTTTTGTTTTTGCAAACATACGCTAGCATAATCCAATACCGGATAATTTCCTGCTATTTGGTCAATATAGGCTAATATATCAGTCCGAATTTCCTCATTTTGCTTTCTACGTTACATTGCAAACTACTAATGCAATTCCAAGACATCATGTCAAGCAACTTTAATTCAATAAACATCAGCATTTAGATATGATAAGGAATTATACCGATATTATATAGTAAATTTAGACTCATATTAATCCAAACTTTTTTTTACTATATTACTTTGTGGCTTCTAACATACTTTTTTAGCTTATTTTTCTTCTAGGAATTACTATAGAGCATGGGATTGGATCCACATGCAAGTCCACAATCTGGTGGTTTATTTCAATTATGCTCATAGTTTTCTGCATTGGAACATAATTCAATACCAGATAACTTCCCCGCTATTCTGTCTATGTAATGCAATATCGGCTAATATATTAGTCTCTATCCCCCTTAGCAATTTTTATGTACCATACAGGCATATCATCGCAGTTAAGGTCTAAACCCATAATATCAGATGATAGTCAGATAAATGTTCATACCAGCCCATAATAAACTCAAAATATGTTACGTCCAGCATGCTTTAGCAATGCGACCTTCACACTATTTTCAAGTGTTCAACACATATTGGAGGTATGTTGGAGTGTCTTTAGAACGCATACTTAGAAGTATATGTGCATCCTAGGAGATTAAATAAACTCAAAACTACCAATTTCCTTCGTTAAGTATCATTTCACAATACAAAATACAATCAATATATCAAAACACAAAGTAACCCTCAATTGATGGCTGCATAATATGAGAATTATTACCAATCCCATATGCAAAGTTTCAAAGAAGTTGTTTATTCTCCTTGTACAAGTAAAAGGGTGTCCAACTACCATGAGTCTTCTCTTAATGCAAAGACTGGGGATTTATGGTAATTAAATGATATCATGTCACAAAAAACACAAACCAGCTGTACAATGGTACATTTCTCATCATTAGAGATTTTATAGTAGTTTTTAGTCATAGATTAAGGCATTATGCATTCCTAAACTGACTAAAAATATTGGACACAAGATTTTTTTTTTTTGGTTCTGTTACAAATCTAAACAATAAAAACTTAATATAAGTGTCACTAAAAGTATCAAACAGAAATGGTATTATAAGGGCATAACAGCCAAAGAGCTAATAATGATCCAGCAAATCTGCACAATTTCAAAAAAGTGAAATAACATAATATACCATTGGAATATATGAGGCTCACAATACCAACTAGATATATTATTTCCAATCAACGCACCTGAACTTCATTCCTTTTAACAGTTTCTAGTGAATCATCCCTGTAACCAGTAATGCCCTCATCGACGGATAAAAGAAAGAGGTCTAGACCATAGTTGTGTCTCCGATTTAAGTGTGATAATACATAAGCAAGCACGGTTGAATCTGCAAAAGAGATGTCATCATTGATGAAATCAGTTTTCAAGTTGAACCACATGAGCTAATGCTAAAATCGAATGGCTAAGTAGGTGACAACTAGAAAACACGTAAGATTATGATAGAACAAATAAACACATTTTAATTCATATATTAGTTAATTTTATTATAGGTTAATTTTCAGTTAAATACCTTCAACTATTACCACTTCTGCACTTAATTACCTTGTACTATTTTTATAGGCACTTAAATATCATGAACTATCACACTTTTGCAAGTTGCTACTCACTGTTAGTCTCCATCCAACTCAACGGTTATGTGCTTTACAGATAATTATATTGGACTTTTTCCCCCTAAACAAAATAAGAAGTTACTGTTTTCCAAATAAAATAAATTCCTCTTTTGCAGGTGACAGGAAACAAGCTTGTGGGTGCGCTCAGAAGACTGTAGGTGCTATTTAGAAAATGACAAGGTCAGAGCACTTTTCAGACAATGGCAAGGGGGCTGCTCAGGTGAGTAGGTCAAGGGGAGATGCTAAGGTGACTACGATGGAAGCATTTGGTGTTAGGATCGGTCGAATTTAGGCACAATTATGAGAACTGAATCAAATGAGAAAGAATTGAGACGAAATTGATTTTTTTTAATGATTCTTGAATTGCTTGAAAAATTTGCAACAACTCTCAAATGGAGTTGCAAATGGATCTTTGGGCCCTTTTAACAGCTATAGCTAATAAGAGAGATGATGAAAAGTAGCTTTAATGCTAACTATCTCATGTGATAAGTCCTCTGATGTTAAACTTGATGGAATGGCTTGGTACGCTCTTCACTTGCTACACCAAATGCACCATGTACTCTTCTTGCCTAATTCCAGCTAAATGCCTTCTTATTTGAGTTGTTAATTGGTAAGAAAGTCCCTACTCTTCTTTATGTGCTTATTTATGTATGTTGCACGGTAAGTGTTTGTCTTAATGCTTCTTAAGGGCCATAGAAGTTAATCTGGCTCCAGCTGAGGTTAGGAGGGGGGTTGCTTAAGCAAGGGCCAAGACTGTAAACTGAGCAAGCAAGGAGGTTGAGTCGGCAGGGAAGGGTGTCCAGCAACAACAGTGGGTAATGTGGTGGTAGGGAGTTCGGGATAAAGGACGAGGAAGATGATGGAGTTGGGGTTTTGAATAGAGAGGGAAGTATCTTCTTTTTACAAAAACAGTTAACATATAACTCTAATATCTAACTGCAAAATGAAGATAGTTTAGGGTATTTTAGTGAAAAAAGAAACTATAAGATATTAAAGTGCCTATAAAAATAGGAGAGGGTATTAAGTGTGATAATTAAAGGTATTTAAGTGCAAATAAGCCTCTATTATAAGTATTAAGCACATAGTTCCTCTTTTAGGCATAAATACCATAAATTGCCAAAACTTTACTAAACCGAAATGAGGCCTAATGAAAACCAGTTTAGATGGGTTTCGTTTAACCTGGGCTTATTTGTATTTGGTTCAATGAGAATTGGTTTATTTTGATTTTATGGTTGGTTTAGGATTACCTATACTTTTACTTGGTTAGGATATAAGTTTATCTTGAGGCCCATGTCAGGTGGCCATATAAGCAATTGAAATCAGAATTATCATAATTTAAGAGAATAAGAGATGTTTATTGTATGAGCTTGAGAGGCTGCAAAAACCTTAGAATGGGACTCCAAATTACAGGCAGGGATCAATAGCGACATGCCTCTTCCCTGCAGGTCTGAGTTCGACACCATCCACAATCAGTTATGTCCAAAGAAGACTGAGTTGTGGTCTAGGAGTGGGCAGTATGGGGTTAAAAACTGAAAACCGAACATAACCAAATCGAGTTAGACAATTTGGTTCCGTTTTTAGAGAGAGTCCAGTTTGCAGTTTTGGATTTGTAGACGTGCAGTTTGCGGTTCGGTTTGCGGTTATAGGACCAAACCGCACAATATTACAATTATGTCATACCTATATATCTAATAAGTCTAACCCAACCCCAATCCCAACGCTACATCTACAATTATTTCATACCTATATATCTAATATCTTTTTTCTAATTTATTAGTAATTATTTAGTTTCTGATACCAAAAAAGTTGCTACTCCAATCCAAAAATGTCAAATATTGCCGATACGCTCATACCGATATTCACAGGAAGGGTCCAACACCAATTACGATACGGATACTGCAAACCTTGAGTTTGCGATTAGGTTTGAGGTTATAGGACCGAACCACACCATATTAAAACTATGTCATACCTATATATCTAATAACTCTAACCCAACCCCAATCCTATATCTAACATATCCACAATCTTCCCTCCAATCTCCACTCCCATTACTTGTTAGTCTTCCTCCCTTAGCATGGCGCTTTATTAGTATTTTTGAGTCATGTCTTAGCTTTTCGATTTTTTTTCTTTCCAAATGCTTATGTGGTTTACAGTTAAGACCGACTTAATCAAATTACTAATACAGTTCGGTCAAAAACCAGTTATGAGACTACGTGGTGCAGTTTAGTTTGTGTGGGGTGGTTTGCAAGTAGGGTTTTGGAAAACTACAATTGATGAAGGACTGGACAAGACAATCCAACTTCTTACTTAAGATTGACCCTTAGTCGGTTTTCCACAGGCTACTTCCCTTTCTTTCAATAGGTAGTTCATGCAGCCCAGAAGCATATTCCAAAAGCTACTTCCTTTACACATTCATTTTCCATAAGATAGTTTAGGCATCCCAGAACTATATTCTCATTACATTCTTGGTTGCTTTACTGTCCTCAATGTCACTCATTAACTGATGATATATTCTGGCATTTCCCATCTGCTTCATTCAATCTTTTCGCACACATTTTACTCATTGCTAGATATCCTAACCCAGCAACATAACTTAGCTATTTTCTCATGAGTAGCTATATATGATGAAAAAACATCCTCCCCTTCTGTCCTTCGCATTCTCCTGTTGTTATAGTATAAATATTAGGCTTAGTTATTTGGGATAGTAAAGTGAGAGTAGCTACAATAGTCACTTTGGCTGCCTGTATTGCCAAAGGCATTTTCGAATGGCCTTTGCAAATCCTACATTTCATATGCTCAGGTAGAAATAATATGTCCTCTAAAGTGCCTATTAAGTAAAACAGTAGGATATTTATATATGCTTAACTCTAGGCAAAATTATTATATATTGATCACAATTTACAAAGTGCAAACCAATTTCATCTAGGATACTGTAGAAGATAGTTGTTCTCATTTTCTTATATGGCCTAAAACATGTCTAGTTTTACTCATGTTTTAGTCCCACATAGGAAAAACAAAAAGAAGGGGACCAGATCCTTGTCTATAATATGCAGTCTTCACCACTTTAATGAATTAAGTCAATTGAGTCAAACTTCTCAACATAGTATCAGAACGGATTTTTTCTGGATCTAAGTCTCCTACCAAAACCCTATTGTTATCTCCTTCCCGAAACCCTATTAGTCTCCTTCCCAAAACCCTAGCTCTACTCTTGTAGCCGCCACCCCACCTTCACTACTCTCAAAACCCTAACCCTAATCCAGTTCCACCGGCCGCTACTTCAGACTCGCCGGAATCCAGTCCCCACCCCCTCTGGTCTTCTCATCGGATTTCTAGTATTCTCACGCCATCTCGCACTATCTCGAGAGCCATATTTGAGTAACTGAGTTGATTTCGCCTCTACGACCATAGCTTAGTCGACAACTACGATCATTGCCAAATTTGAGGTACAAATCAATCAGTCGACGACCACAATCTACGACAAATAGATCGAGGACTTGTCGCCACCTCTCTTGTTGAACCCTAGTTCTATTGCTTTAGAAATTTCTTGTATTTGTCCTTCACTCGCATATTGTCGCTGGATATCCATAAACTTGCATTTTCTCACGAAATTTTATCCAATTCACGACATATTGATCCAAGTTCGTGAGATATTGCCCTGTTACGATATTTTTAAGATATTTTTTGTTCCAGGATCATGAGTTCTTGCTTCAGCTTGCATGATTTTGCTCTAGTTTGTAAGATATTGTTCCAATTACACGAGTTTTTGCTCTAGCTCACGAGATATTATCAGGTTATGATTGTTTGTTGATTTCTCTTGCTGCATGACTTTCTTTGTTGTGATGACATAGGCTTGGGCTATTGGAGCTTGTTGCGACACGATTTATGGAGTTTGTTTGTGGTATATTCTTCGTGTATGGTTCATGCTTAGTACTTGGGATTTCCGGCTTGATTTCCGACTTGGTGGCTACGCTTTATAACGGTGATTGCTTGGCTTCGAATTTTTCTTCTCTTCTTCTGATAGTTGATTAGTGCCTAGATAGTGTGTGCTTCTTTTCTAGTTTATTCTTATATTTTTGGACTACTTCGAAAGACTCTTACGAGTGTGAGCCACAAATATACTATTTAGTGTTCTTTACTTTCAGGTTTCTTTACTTGTCAGATTACTTGGAATTCTAGCAACTTCTTCATCTTGTGTTCATGGTTGCCGGGGGAGAACTCCCTATTGGCTTGGGGCATACAGAGTGAGTTCCACCATTATCCTCACCTACGGATTCAGACTGTTTCTCGTTACTCTTGGTTCTCATCACTAGAGATGCAGTGCCTTCATGGCTTTATGATTCCTCCTCTCTTCTATTATGCGCCTCACTATCTTGCACCGGCAATGGATGGTCCTGCTACTTCACCTACTGGTCGCTCCACATCTGATGAGAGCAGAATTTACGAGATGAGTTGCAGAGCTTACGAGATGAGTTGCAGAGCTTACGTGATCTTACTTCTCAGTTATTTCTCAATTATCTGGATATGTGCATTCTTCTTCAACCATGACTATATCATTTATTACCCATGGTGCTTCATGGATTCTTGACTCTGATGTGACTAATCATATAACTCTGCAGTCGGTACATTTTACAGATGCAACGTTTCCAAAGTTTATTATTGTGGCTAACGGAGATACCAGTTCAGTTTATGGATCAAGAAGAGTACCTCTTACTTCTACACTTCATATTCGGTATGTGCTTCGTGTTCCTGGTGCACACTTTAATCTAATTTTTATTAGTCGAGTTACCAAAGATCATAATTGCTTTATTACCCTCTCTCTTTCGTCATTTGAGATTTGGGATCTTCAGACAGCTAGTTTATTAGCAGAGATAGGGAGGACAATGGATTATCTCTCCGGGGTATTTCACCACCTATTCTAGCTTCTTCTTTTTTCCTTCTGACAACTCGCATCGACGACTTGGACATGTCTCATTGTTTATATTTCAGAAAGTGCTTCCAGATTTCTTCTCAAAGTTCTCCTAATTTGGCAAACAAAGTCGCTTCACATTCTCGTCCACCTGCCTTTTCTAGAAGTAATACTTCATTCTTTGGTATACTCTAGTATTTGGGAGCCTTATAAGACCACAAGCTTACTTGGATTTCGTTACTTCTCCATATGTATTAATGATCATTCTCATATGTTGTTGCTATTTTCTTCATTATCATTCCAAAATCATGCAAGTATTTCGCACTTCTATTGCTCATATTCGTATATAGTTTTCTACTATTATTAAAAATCATTTGCACCAATAATGCTTGTTAATACATTAGCAAGTATTTTCAAGATACTTGTCCATCTCATAGCATTATTCATTGAACCTCTTGCTCATATACTCCACAACAAAATGGCGTGGCAAGCATAAAAAAAGTCATCTTCTTGAGGTTGCACAATTATTGCTTATTAAGGCGAATATTACTAAGGCTTATTAGAACTACATTGTTGGTATTGTTTGTCATATCATTAATCGTATGTTTCCTGTAATCATGGATCAAAAATCTCATTTCTCCGTATTTTTGCTAGTAAGGAACCTTTTCTGGTGGTCCCACGGGTATTTGGTTATACATATTTTGTTCACCATCATGGATCGGTTGTTGATAAGTTAGCTACCCATGTTGTTAAGTTTATGTTTGTAATTCTTCTACTCAAAAGGGTTATGTTTATTCACCTTCTGACCGGAAACTTGTCTATGTTGATATTACATTTCTTGAGAATCAATTTTTAAAGCCCCCCCTTTACCTACTACTCCACCACTGCCGCCAGACCACAAGAGCTTCCACGGCAATATGTTTCTATCGATGGATCGTCTATTCCCCCTACATCATCCACGCCATCTTCAACACCACCCGCGTCCTCCGCTACACGACCGCCGCCACTACCGACCTATGGTCACAAACTACAAAACTATGATGTTATAGCTATTATGAAATGATCTTCTCATTGCTATTCGTAAACAACAATGTACTTGTACTATGCAGACTATTGGTAATTTTGTTTCTTAATCATCTAGTTCCTCCCCTACACAAGTTTTCTTGTTCTCTTTCTTCAATTTATACACCTTCGTCTCTATATGACACCCTTCAGCATCCGGGATGACGTACTACCATGGATGAGGAGATGAGGCTCTTTGGACTAATGATACTTGGGATTAGGTTCCTCTACCACCTGGTCGTTCTCGTATTAGCTGTCAGTGGGTATTTACGGAAAAGCACAATCCAGATGGTTTCAATGAGCGCTAGAAGACGTGCCTTATTGCACGAGGCTTTACTCAGCAATATAGGATTGACTATGTGGAGACCTTTTCTCCAGTTCTAAGCATAACACTGTTCGCATATTGATTTCTAGTTATATACCGCCACTTGCTATTACATCATTTCAATATAAAGAATGCATTTCCCAATGATAATTTGACTAAGATTGTGTATATGCAACAACATCCTAATCATGAGATTGTTGGGCAGTTAGTGTCACTTATACAAGTCTATTTATGGTCTCAAGCAATCTCCTCATGCTTGGTTTCGCAAATTCAATCGTAGTAGTTCAGGCGATTGGCTTTACTCGGAGTAACGCCGGCTTCTCTTTATTTACCTATCGCCGGCAACATGGGGCAGTAATTCTCTTGGATTCTTATTACTAGTGATGTTATTGTCGATATTCCTGTGATAAAAAAAAGCAATTGTCCTCTCAATTCCATGCTAGGAATTTGAGTCTTCTTATGTATTTCTTGGAAATCGAGGTTGCTAGACGTGGTGATCTCCTTGTCTCGAAAGTATTGTATGGATCTTTTGTGTGATGCTGACTTTGGGTGTAACCAGCTGACATTCCTATTGATGCAAATTTGAAACTCTCTTCAATTGGTTTTGCTTCCGACTTGCAGCTACCTAATCCCGATTACTATTTGTATCTTATTGGAAAGTTGATATATTGAATGTCACTCGTTCAGGCATTTCCTTTGTTGTGAATATTGTGAGCCAGTATATACATTCTCCTCGAGTATCTCATCTTCGAGTTGAGTGTATACTTCGTTACCTAAAGAAATATTATAGCCAGAGACTCATTTATCGGCTTATGTCGATGTTAATTATGCAAGTTCAGTTGATGATCCCCGTTCTATGAGTGGCTCATATACTTATTTTGGAGGTAAACTTGTGATGTGGCGTATAAGAAACATAATTGTAATTGCTATATCTTTTGTCGAGATTGAGGGTCGCTTGATGACCTATACATTTTCGAGTTAACATGGTTCAAGAGTTTGCTTGCAGATCATGGTGTTGCTCTTTCCTCCCCTACGGTTCTCTACCAAACATATTGAGATTGATTGTTATTTTATTTGAGAGAAGATCAAGCTTCGTGAGGTTCAGTTCCAGCATGTTCTTGATGTGTCACACATCGAAGACATTAGCACCAAGGCCTTGTCTCGCCCATTTTATCCTCAATTGTCCAAGCTTGGAGCTCACGACATGTACACTCTAACTTGCAGGGGAGTGTAGAAGATAGTTTGTTCTCATTTTCTTTTATGGCCTAGAGCTTTTCTAGTTTACCCTTGTTTTAGTCCCACATAGGGAAAACAAAAGGAAGGGGAGCACACCCTTACCTATAAATATGTACTCTTACCTATAAATATGTACTCTCTAGCACTTCAATGAATTAAATCAATTAAGTTGAGCCAACTTCTTAACATATACATATTTACCATATATTTGTATCTGTATAGACTGGTATAAATATCCTTAATGTTCTAAAACTAAGATTACGTAGCTAGTTGACCAACTTTGATATTTACCATGAACCTTAAAAGAATACCTTAATGTGGATGAATCAAAAAACATGCTTAAACAGGCACCATAACAATCAAGCATCTTAATCAGGTAAGTAGGGCCCAAAATTTATTCAATACTACAATATGTAATTCTCTCACTACAATATGTAATTCTCCTCATACCCACATAAAAATCAAGTGACAAGCAATTATGAAGCGAGTAATTAATCAACTTCCTAATTACTTTACAAGTCTTGTTTATGGGTCAAGTCACCGAATCAATCTGTTAATCCCCTCCCCTCCATTTCTTGTCATCTAATCGAGTGATCTGCGGCACAACCGGAGCCATGTTTCTCATGTTTATTCGAAAAATGGAAAGTGATCAGGTGAAGATGGACATGCTCTACTGCATATATGCTGCCACCAGTAGTATCCTAATTTTATTCAATGTCCTACTTTCAGAATTTTCTCATTTGCCATCTGTTTCTGTTCTCTGAAAAATAAACAACTACTTAAGTTGTGTAAAGAAATATCCAATTAGCTCATAAATGCAGTCTGATTATTGGTACTCTATCTTAGATAAAGCACATAATGAAGTAAACCCTTTCTTTTGTTTGTTGCAAAATATTTGTAATGGCTTTGTACTGCATAATCCGGTTACCTTGTGCATAACTCGAAAATTCGGTCCTTGCCATGGACCTAACACATAATGAAATAGCCAATGTGATGCACTGGAACACAATAACTGTACAATTGGGCCAGTATAGTCTATAAAGTATAAACCAAATATAACAAAATGGATTAATTTAACTGTACAAAAAGTTCTAACCTAGCAAGTACGCTGACTAAAATATGTTAGATGTCACAGACATTGCAAGTTGAACGGCAGATAGGAACTAAACAAGTGAACAGTGCATATAGAAACCAAGTAATACTGAAAGTAACAGAGAAGCTGAAAAAGTTAATACTTAAACAAACAATATAAGCAACTCATTGGTACAAAGCAGCAAGCATAGCAAGTTAAAGTGAGCACAATAGCAAACAGAAAGTAAACAAGTGAATAGTGCATCATACAAAAAATGTATGGCACGCGCGTGCACGCGCAAGGCGGCGCCGCGCCGCCGCCCCCCCCCCCCCAAAACACCCCACCTGCTCCGTCTCCGGCCTCCCCACCACGCGCGTGCACAAGCACGTGCAAAGTAGCACGGTTGTGCATAATATCCATTGATGTCGAGAACAAGATAGCAAAGTCCTAAAGGAATATAGGGCGCACCTTTGCCTCCTGAAGCACCGATGGCAACTCTTTCACCAGGCCTAAACAAATGACTGTCCACGATAGCTTTATGAATCTCCTCCTCAAAGACGACATAAAAGCATTCCCTGCAAATCTGAAGCCAAGCGCACCCATCCTCAGTAAAGTAATTATGTGCTTTGCCAGGAAAAACGGAAATGAAGGGCTTCGTAATTACAAGAAAGAATTGATTGATGTTAATATTAAAAAAAAGCGTAATTAGTGAATTATTCGATGCATTCATGAATGAATCGTAAATTTAGGTCAAAATTTACTCTGTATTTTGAAGAAATTGGAGTGAGAGAGAGAGAGGACCTGTTCTAGGGTTTTGGGGCGTTTGAGAGCGGCCTTCCTTTCGTTGCAGATGGAGCACTGCCGGCTCGAAGAACGCCTCGGCTTGCTGCTCCCATCGGCGGTGGCGGTGGCGGTGGCGGTGGCGCCGGCGGTGGCGCCGGCGGCTTCCATGGCGTGTAGTAGGTGGTGAACTTGGGGTATTAAGGGCTTATTTGGGAACGAGGTTTCAAAGTAGGCAGTATTTAGTAAAGGCTAATTATATGGGCACAGCCAAAATTGATCAGAACTATCCATTTTTTCAATTTTTAGACTGGACTGTCCAGTTTCTAACAAGGACTGCTAGGATCTAACAATGACTGTCCACTTTTCTGGCTCAGAGACTGGACTATCAGAAAAGTGGGCAGTCCTAGGACTGCCACAATGGGATAGCTCCGATCACTTTTGGTTGTGCCCATATAATTAGCCTTAGTAAAAGGGTCCGGCTATACACACCCCAAGACTTGCTAAGGACACCCCACATAACTTAGATGTCATGTTAAAAGATCAATATACCCCCAAGGCTTTCTAAGAACACCCCACAAAAAAAAAATCCTGCGACAAGCACGACCAATACTTGTCGAACATCTATTCGACAAGTATTGGTCGAACATGTCTTCTTCTGTTCAACAAATACCGGTCGAACGTGTCTTCTTGTGTTTGAGAAACACTGGTCGAACATATTCTAATCGAACATGCCATCTTTTGTTCGACATATTTTGGTCGAACGTACACACTATAGTTCGACTGTCGCAGGTCGAACATTCCTCTGTGAGTTCGACAAACCAAGGTCGAACCTACCCGTGAATACACCCAAATTTTTTCCTAATTTTTTTTTGTTTTAACAACAGTTTATGATCGACGAAGGCGGGATCGGAAAGTAGGGGGGAGGGGAGGAGGAGGAGGAGGCGGGTTCGGGGGGGGGGGGGGGGGGGGGTCGGCGGAGGCGGTGGCGGGTCGGGCGAGGAGGCGGCGGCAGGTCGGGGGAGGAGGCGGCGGCGGGTCGGAGGAGGAGGAGGGGAGGGGAGGGGAGTATGGGGTGTGCTCAGCAGCAAGGGTAGAATAGGATTTTTTTTTTTTTTAAATAGGGTGTCAATAGCCGGACCCTTAGTAAAAACTCCAACCATAAACAAAAAAAAGGTTATTTATTTGTAGGTTTAGTGTAATATTAAAAAATTATGTTTAGATCTCTATATTGTCTAAAATAAAATTTGGGGCTCATCCAAATCGATACTTGTCCGATCTCAAAATGGATACTTAAATATAAATTTTGAATATAACACAAAATTCTCAAACTAAACAAAATATGTGAGGATTGTGTGATGAAGGGTTGGATTATTTGTATGATAGAATTTGTATGACTTAAACTATTTAGTTTTATCATGATCAATCGATAATGAGACTTATTACACTATGAGAGTTGTTTTTATTCAAAAGGGTGCATGTAATGCCCGTGGTTCGTATTACGTATTGGGAATACGTGTACGTATTTCGGGCTCGTATTTTTTGGTTTGTCATAATTAGTTAGCCTTGGGTTTTATTTTGCATGTTGCATTAGCATGGTTCATCATGGCATTCCATTGGCTTGGTTTGGTTCGGTTTAGTGGGTTTGGCTTGGTTTGGTTTTATGTGGAGAACCACTCCCACCTACCACCACTCCCCCCATAAATATCTTCCCACTCTCTCTCTTCCATTATTACTCATTACTCATTCTTCTTCTCCATCTTTACTCTTCACCTACCAGAGAGTGAAGTGGAGAGCTTAGGCAAGTGCATCTTGCTTCATGGAGGAAGTCAATTTTTATTGTTTCATTGTCTTCCTCATGTGTTTCTAACCCACTTTAGTATTTAGCATTTTTTATTTCCATGGTTAAATTTTTGGAGATCTAGCTTTGTGGTATTTTCGGTTTCCAGGATTTTGATCTATCAAACTTGCATATTTTGCTAAGTTGAGGATCCCATGTTGCAGAGAATTGTTTGGTCCAAATTTGACCTATGAGATTTTGCTGAGCCGCATGGACATTTTGCGCTCAGCCGCATGGCCTATAAATGCAATAGCTAGCATTTATTTTGCATGCATTATTTAATGCAATGCTAACAGTCAGCCGCATAGGCATCATTATTTAATGCATTAAGAATGGAATGCATCAGCACCCACGTGTGCCACATAAGGTGTAACGCCCCAGTCCCAAAATACGTAGGACTAGGAACGTAGTCATGCCAGCTGTATTCATACGAAGTATACTCCAATATATGGAAGCCTCGTATAAATACATAAGCTGTAAAATGCAGTAGAACCATAACTAATCTCATCCACACAAAATAAATGAATAAAAGACATCATATAAAGATAATGAATTGTCTTGATACAATATGTTGGACGGAGACAAATCTACTACCAACAAAATAAGGAAAAGTACATGATAGAATAAATGAATTTTTGGCGAGCGGAGCGAAGACGATCCAAATGCAATCATCCTCGTAGAAGAAGCAATGAACACGGCTAGAGCTAAAGCACCTGCGAAAGACAATAGCACACACCTGGCAAGACAACCAGGTCCTCAGAGGGACGTAACAAGACACATAATAGCATGCCATATAAACTGAATAAATATTGTTCAATAAATAAGTAAATCGAATTTATAACATAGTCCAATACGCACCTACTGAACGAGCGTACCATCCCCCCAACCAAACAAGGACAGGAGATGGTAAACTAATTCACGACGACGTATCTTCCCATGCTATGAATCCAATATGGAATCCGGACCCCAACAAGGTTCAATACCTTCTCATCGAAGTAGTAAGTCACACCTACAACCAAACAAGGACAAGATGTGACGAACTAATCCGCGATAAGTTATTGTTCCAAGCCACGGTCAGATACAAGTACCCAAACCAAAAGTACTTGTACCTAACGGATAGGGTAGCCTACCGTTCTAAGTGAAATATTGTTAAGAACAATCCTTCCTACGCATGGGCCCTGACTGAATAGGATCGGCATAGTCCCCCTTGGGCACCAGAGGCCCCATCAGGAAGAGCATGACGTTCCGCAGAATCGTCAGTGGCCGTCAGTAATCATGGGTCATCAACCCCGTATCTCCAGCGGAGAGTCTGGGTCACAAGGGAAGTGCATCGAAGCCCATACGCTAAGGAATTGTCCTCCCCGCCCAATGCCTACTGTGTTGCATCCACAACACAAACCACTATAACGCTAAGTCAAACTAGCATGCAAACTCTATTAGCGGTTACTCCTATCGAACGGCTTGTACGTACTGGTGGCCAGCCAATCACGCACTTCCGTGTTCTACATGTGACACACAACTTCGTGTTACAACATGTCAAGGCCAAATAAATGCAACACACAAGGTGGTCCCTTAAATCTAGGTTTAATTAAGAAAAATAATACACAGCAGAAAACTGAACAGTAAATTCTAACAGTTATGCTATGTATCACAGTTTTTTTGCATAAAGAAAATAATGAACATCCATGAAATATGAGCTAAAATAAGTAAACAGCTAATGGCAAGGTGTCTTGCCTGGTAGGACGCCTGGTGTGCTGCGATGATCAAGGTGGCACAATCTGCAACTTCGGTGCAACAACTGTACAAGGGGACCTCGGATGGTGGCACGGATCGTGTCATTGGGTCCAGAAGGGTTAAATTAGTTAGGGTGGACATAAGGTAGTATCGAATCGGGGAGGGAATAGGAATAATGGAATTGAGTCACGGACATGAGGGTAGTTGAAGGAAATTGAGTAGATAATATATATGTATACGATTTTAGAAAATATTTTATAATACTTAAAAATTCAAATTATATTTTAGGCAAACACTAAAATCAAAATCGTTGTCGGCAACAAATTTCTAAGCTTATAAAAATATGGTTTGAGGTATGAACTATATTACTTAAAATATTTGAGAAACACTAGTAACTTATTAATAATTTTCTTTTTAAAACTAAATTTATGGGTAAAATATTTTTAGGCAAATATGTTGAAATCCATAAAATATTTTAGGCTAATATCCCTAGTTTTGTTAAAATAATATTTTAGGTAGGAAGCTATATTTTGTTAAATCAAAATATTTTAAGTAATACTATATATATTGTTAAATGCAAAAGGATGACATAAATAAGATATATATAAAAATAACTTAATAGGAATACTAGATGACAGTATTGATAGTACTGTCAGCACATATACTTTTTCTTTCCAATGCATTAAGTAATGCATTTAAGTGGTAGTAATAAAATAAGCAACATAATAAATTAATCCATATAATAATAATAATAATAATAATAATAATAATACTAATAAAAAGGTGACAATGGAATGATAATAATAATAATGGTAAGTAAAACAAACAAAAAATACAACCAAACATAAAAAGAAAGAAAATGAAACGTACACAACCAACATTAGCTCTGCTCTTCCCGAGGAGGGGTCACAGCAGAACCAACAAAAATTTTTAAGATGGAAAGGTGAGTAAAGAAGAAGAAGGAAGAGGAGAGGAGAGGCTGTGAGGAAGAGAGAGGCGAGCGACGGGAGGATTCGGGAGTGGGGAGAGCGGAGAGAGAGGGAACTCAGCGGGGAAGGCGCGGAGACGGGGAAGAAGGTTACGGGAGGCGGAGGCTCGGTCGGTTCACACGGGGAGAAGTCGCGGCGGCGGCGATGGGTGGTCTGGCGGAGGGGAAAGGAGAGGGGAGTTCTGGCGGAGCTGGGTGCGGTGCTTCGCGCGGAGGCGGAGCGACGCGAAAGGGTGGCCGGCGGCAAGGGTTTGCGCGCGCGCGGCTCGCGGATGCGGAGGCGAGGTGGTGGCAGGACCGGAGGAGGCGGAGGAAAGCGCGGGGTTTGGCCGGCGGTTTTTCGGTGGTGCGCGGCCACGGCAGGCGTCGGCAAGGTGTGGCCTTCTCTTTCTTACTCTTTGGGTTGCGTGATGGGATATTGACCGGGCCGGTGGTGGCTGGGTCGGATGTGGAGGCGGTGGTCGTGACGTCGGGGAGAGGAGTTGGGTACGGTGGTGATGATGTTACTGTTGGTGGTGGTGGGGCTGCCGTTAGCTGGGTCGTAGGTGATGGTGTTGTCGGAGTGGTGGTGTCTTGGGTTGCTGGGTGGTCGGCCGGTGGTGGTGTAAGGGCCGGGGTGATCGCAGGAGGCGAGATAAGAGGTAGGTGACCTGGGAATGGCGGAGAGACGGCAGTGGGGTGATGGTGTGGGTGAAGGCTGTGGTGGAGAAGACGGGGTCGGGTAGGATAGGAAATTTATTGATGTCGGGATGTGTCCGACACGGGAAAGAAAATAATGTACATGTAATATTGAATAAGATATTGGACTGGGACAGGGACATGGACACGAGGCACTCACGTGGAAAATTTATTTGTGGATGAATAATGTGGAGGAGTACCTGCCTATATTTATAGGATGTGGGAATTCCCACTTAGATATGGATTAGGATTTAATTAAACCCAAAATAGATATTCCCTAATTTAATTTAAAAACAATCAAATTAAAATCCAAATCCAAATCTCAATCCAAATCTAATTTAAATTAAATCAAATTAAAACTTTAGTTTAAAATCGAATAGGATAATTCAAATTCAATACTTAATTATTTAAATAAGTCCATAAATCAAATCAAGGTTTAAATGGCCACAATGACTTCCAAATATATTTTTCAAAATACCAATAATAATAATTTCAAAAATCATAAATATTTTTAAATACCTTTTTAAATAATAAAATATTAATATTAATAAATCTAGAAAATTATTTTTATTTAAAATAAACCAATAAACAATTACGAAATATATGTATGCAAAAATATTCTTTACATAATTAGACTTTTTCTAGTATACAATATATTTATTATTAATAACTTTTTAGAAATAAAAGGCTTTTTATAGCAAGAATAATAATTATTTAATTTTGAAAGTGTATATTAAAATAGAAAGAAAATATTTTTATAAAATATGTACGCTCGCACATATTCGTACTCGTTGAGCAAACGGAAATTTCGCATACGACGTACAATACGACTACGTGACATACAGTACAAAAATTTTAAATCCATGCAAATTAATAAATAAAAAAATAGTAAAATTTAGGGGTTTTACATCACCCAACTTAAAAGAATTTTGTCCTCGAAATTAAGAATTTATAGGGGGGTGAGAGGACACAAGGGGTATCAATGGGGATCCAACGATGACAATGTTTTCACAAAATCATGTCGTAAGAAATCGCGATCTAGATCGTAGAAAAATAATACGGGTATGGTCGTGGTAATGAAGGTCATAGTAGGGTCGAGAAGAAGGACGAGGAGTTTAGGATGAAGTTATAGCAATATCGAGTGAGAACGATCATAGTCGATAGGAAGACTAGCGTGCCTTCGTCCTTCCAACAATCGGTGAAGGCGAAAGCGATTTAAGGAGTTCAATGACGACGGTATCCATTACGAATACGTGGTTCAAAGGCGGTCGTATAGATTTCAAAAGAATCGTCAAGGCAGTCGTGGATGGGATTGTAAGGGTCAAGTTTAATTATGTCCCCATCCACGTAGAGTAATAGACAAAAGCGAACCAAAGTACACTTGGTTGATCAGACCATCATGTACGGTTCTGATTAGACAATATGTTAAGTGGGTCGACCCAAATAATATATGTCTTGAACAAGCTCGATAAAGGATTGAGCTTGCAAAAACTAGGCTACATTAGCATCATTAGTCTAGATAGTAAAAATATAGGCATGATGGTAGATAAATAAAATCAAATATGAATAGTCTAAGAGTCATAAGGATCTAAGTCTTTTATTCCTATACAATCATTCTATGGTTTATTGACCAAGGCTTGGTTGACCAAATGGGTTAGATTCCTCTAGTCTCTATGGTCTTAATAGTCAAGGGCGTGTCGGGTCGTGGGGTGTTCTACCCAACTTAAAATTAAGCTAAGGTGTTTGGGACATCTAACTAGTAGGGTCAATCTCTAGCAAGCACGAAGGGAAGATAAGAATAGGGATGAAAGGAAGCAAGCAAGATGCAATTGATGAGTCAAACGGTAAATAAAATCAAGAAAAGAGGTCAAGTATGTGGATGAGATCCTAAACTTCTAATCCTATACGCAGGCTTGCTTGGTACGGTAAAGTACCCAAACAATTTATTTTGACCTGCATGGGCTACCACAAAAACATGTAACGCCCCAGTCCCAAAATACGTAGGACTATGAACGTAGTCATGCCAGCTGTATTCATACGAAGTATACTCCAATATATGAAAGCTCGTATAAATACATAAGCTGTAAAATGCAGTAGAACCATAACTAATCTCATCCACACAAAATAAATGAATAAAAGACATCATATAAAGATAATGAATTGTCTTGATACAATAT
>JANAVB010034156.1:0-67600 GCA_029216955.1 Iris pallida
ACCCAGGGTATGAAGGAGAGCCCCTGAGATAGGTTTGGTGGTAGTTAAGCCATTGACATGATAGCTGCTCACAGTTCTTTGTAATTCTTTGTTTCTATAGGGTGTTTCATCCTGCTTTATACCTCATTCTTTGTAGATTAATGTTTTTCGTAGAGTCTGTCAAGTGCCAGCCATTTTTTTAAATATATGACTGCAGCTTTCCTGCTTATACACATTACTTATTTGTTCTTGTTAGAAAAGTTCATTCAATATGGGGTATGTACTGTTTTATGTTTTGATGATTGTAAGTTAGATTGTTACTCTGATAATGATTCAACCATTTCACATATGGTTGATTTTGCACTTTAGTAAACAGTAGTGTCTTTATCCAAATGTATGGTGTTCAACATGTAGATAAATACTTTCTATTCAGTCTATTAAGGGTCATCTCCTCTGTAACCTTAGCAACTACCTCAGTCTCTTTTACTTTGTGATTCTGTGTTTGTTTTGGCTTCTTAAGTCACTATTAGCAGTTCATTTACATAACTTGTTCACTCTTAAATGATGCATATATCAGTCCCCTTTGCACCATCTCGGATGATGTTCCCTCATCTTATCCTCAAACTTCTCACAAATGCACTTGTTGTTATCCTAATCACACACCTTGAAGGATTGTCATAAAGGCTTTATTGTTGCTGCCACTCAACCATCTTAATATTGTTTATTCAGTTTTCAATTAACAGATCTTATGCACTTGTTTCTTGATTGCCAACATGTTCATCCAGAAGACACTACTGGTCTTTACCTGCTTATTAATTTATCATTTCAATTTCAAGGGTGTGCTGCCAGCACATGAGTTTCTCGTCTTCATACAAACTGCTTTAATCCAGTATCCTCAATCTGTTGTAGTTTGTAAAGTTTCATACTTAATAAATTTTCATTTGAACACAAATAACTAACAATTTTCAGGATATTTCTTTATTTTGGTTTGGATTTTTTCACAGAAATTTAAATTGGCAGGCAAAATAAATTCCTGAAAACTTAGCTAGATACAGGTCAAAATGTGTGAACATACTCCTTTATTTCTTAGATCACCACGACTTTAGTAAGTAATCAAGATTAAATCATCAGGTTATTTGTGTTGACATTTTTCAACCTATTTTGATATTTGTCAAAAAAATCACTTAATAAACCATGCTTTACACAACCAAGATAGGGCAAATAATGGTGTTTCAATAACCATCTATATAGCAACTGAAGATTAAGTCTAAAAAAATAAACTTCCGTCTTTGCTATGTACTCTGGTTAATGTAGGAGGCGAATTTAAATCTTAACATAGACCATTTTGATTAGATACAAGAACTTGGTTTCATTTGAAGATGCTCTTTTGTGTAAATACGTTTAGTATATTATGCAGCAGTTAAAATATACACAGACTTCTCTGTGGAATTCCTAACATTTGACACTTGGATGCATCCTTGAATAGTCATAAAGCAATGGTTTTTCAACTAAGCCAACATGACAATGTGTTTGATTTCACTTTTGAAGATACATCCTGTTCTCATTTTCCATACAATGTCATATATTTAGCTTGCCCAAGGCCTTACCTGTCTTTCCCAAACTCTCCAGTCCCTTTGAGATCCTTCCTGTTGCGACTGCTCCATGCTTATGCCAACTACATTCTTAACCAAACCCCCCTCTAGTGAAATATGGAACTCTCTGTACCAACATCGTAAATGCAGTTATTTGATTTGTCACTTTCTTGCTATTAATTGGACAAGTATCATATCTTAGAGTGTGTGTAGAAAGATTAATAGCCTAAATGCCCTACTTTATTCATCAAAAAGAAGGGAGACAAATGTTGTAACAATAACTAATATTTTTATACCTGCATTTATTTAGAGAAAAGTAACGATGTTTAATATCTAATTCATTTATCTTGTTTTTCCTTTATCAGTTTTATGCTTATTTCATTTGTATGTTTAAGCCAATAATTGGATCGTCATTGATCAATAACTGAACTATACTGCAAAGAGAAATGTTTCAATTTGGGTGTTTGATTGTCATTATTTTCCACGGAAAATAGTTTTTTCCATGGAAAATAATATTTTCCTATGGGTTGGACAAGTTTTAGTTTCCACCATTTTAGAAGAAAATATGAAAAATGATAGTTTTTTGGAAAATAATTCCATGAAAAATATAAGCTATCAAACACTACAATTGGTGGAAAATTTGTGATGGAAATATTTTCAATGGAAAAAAGCCCAATCAAACACAGCTATAATTAAGTTTTCCGTAGAAAATTTTAAAATTCCATGGAACTTTTTTCCTAGGAATAATTTCTTTTCCACATGTTTTCCACCTTGCAATCAAACACACCTTAAGTGATATATGCAGAATCTAAAAGGTATTCTCTTGGACTATGTTCATCTAGCATTCAAAGGCTATCACTTTTATCGTACAAAATTCAAATATCATTGTTAATTTACTACAAGGATTGAATCCACCGTCTCATAGGATATCTTGATACAAATATGTGAGCAGGAGGATTTGTTTTGACATACCTTGCAGACGTGCTACTAGATCATCTCTGCCATACAAATAGCATCTTTCAGGATGTCAACTACAATTCACTGACAACAGGAGAGGTAACATGATTAACATCATCCATATCAGGGTACTTGATCACATAAAAAGTGGTTTCTGGTATCTAAAGTTTGTGTTTGCATGAATATGTTGAATAATCTACACTAATATACTTATGTTCTCAATTGTCCCCCAATAAGAGGTTTTTTTTCTTTTTTGATAAAAGACGACTCTTGAAATCTATCCTGCAGAACGTAATGAATAACAACTACTGTAAATTCAATTCAATATAGTAGAATAATTTTACAAACCGACAATTTTCTATTATCAAAGCTAACTCATGAAGAATAGACAACCTCTGGTAGCCGGTGATACAAACTTTTATTTGTAGCTAGAATTCTGAATAACAGTTAGCGTCATAGTGTCTGGTCCTGGCTTTTCATTTATGATTTGTGCTGCATGTTTTCTTCTGTTGAGTTTTGACTGTTCATAGTTTAGGTGAATTCTACGTTTCATGGATTGCTCCATGGTTTCTTGAGCTTAATTTGTATGATCAACGAGGAAATCCCTGGAGCCTATACCTGGTAACTTGTCTTCTAAGTTGCTGTCACAAATTTTTAAGCGTTCATAGCTGTGTCTTTCTCTCAGGTAATGCTCTCATCTAATGACATTTATCTTGATAGTATACCAAGGACTGATTTGAATCTTCTAGTTGAAGCGCCACATCATTTTTATTCTTCCACAGCTTGGAAATCTTCAGACATAACCTAGGGCTTACTAAAGAAGGGGCCATTTTCCTTATAGTTGGCATGCTGTGAAAATGAGATCCAAATTTTACTCGAACTTCAGAGAGAGTCTGAGATCTTTGATTAAAGCTGATGCAACTCCTTACTCGCTTCATTCATGAATGCGGTGAGTCCTTTCAGCCGTTCGACTAGTGAAGGAACTTCACATTTCAGAATTGAATCTCTATGATCTATGAATCCTACACGTAAATGGAATATTTATCTTTGGAATTTGTAGATGGACGTGTGAAGGGACATCTCTCGTATTTTTATATCCCCCTACTCTATTTAGTGCGCTGACCCATTGGCAGGTACTTTTGGACATACATGTACAGGCATAGGTGCACCTTATATTGTGGTTTGTGTTTTATATATCCATGCGCAGCTGAAAGGATTTCTTTCCATTTTTTTCAGTAAAAAAAGGTTTCTTTCCATTTTAGTATCAAAGATTTCTGATTCCTGCTAGTACTATTGCAACCTTTTGTTTTTTTGGGTTGTAGGCATACTTGTAATTCTGTTTGTTGATTTACCTTTTTAGCTTTGATCTGAATTTTATGTGGTCAGTGCAGTGGCTAGTAAGTTACTTGGTTACAAGAAGAGCTGAAGTGAAAAAGTAATGGTTACAATGAGAGTGATTTCAAAGAAAATGATGTTTCTTGAAGTTTGACATCTCGAATCTCTTTTAGCATTGTCTTTGAACTTTGCCTGAAATATTCATTGCATGTGGTAGTGCTAGGTTCTTAAACTTGATTGAGAATGAAAGTATAAATTTGATGGACATAATAGATGTTATGAATCTAAGTGATGGATGGTGAGCCTGAAGGAAATTTGCTATTTGTGTCTTCCAGGAGGGGAATCATTGAGGATTTGGCAGATGATCTGGTAGCACATCTGTAAGGCATGTCAAACATCTGTAAGGCATGTCAAACAAAATTCTCCTAACGTATTTGTATCAAGATAATCTATATGCGACGGGAGATTCTATCCCTGTAGTAAATAAATAGCGATCTTTCTGAATTTTGTATGATAAAATGATAGCCTTTGAATTCTAGATGCACATAGTCCAAAACAAGTCAACCCTTTACACATTGCTTATATCACTTAGTGTCAAAGTGTCTGGGGTTGGTTCTTCAGTTTATGATTTCTGCTGCATGTTTTATTCTCGACTATTCATAGTTTAGGCGAATGTTAGCTTAATTTGCATGCCAAATGAGATCCCTTGACACTGCACCCTGGTAACTTGCCTTCTAAGTTTGTCACAAATTCTAAGTGGTCATAGTTATGTGTCTTTCTCTGGGGGAATATTCTCATCTAATGACATTGTCTTGATGATATACCAAGGAACCGATTAAATATTCAGTTGAATGACCACATGTTATTTGTATTCTTCCCTAGCTTGGAAAACTTCGGACATAATCTAAGACTTTTGCCAAAAAGATAAAAAAATCTAAGATAAAGAAGGGGGCATTTTCATTATTGTTGGCATGCTGTAAAACGACTCAAATGAGGTCCAAATTCTACCGACTTTAGAGCGAGTTTTAGAACTTTGATTAAAGCCCTTTCCTATTTAGTGCGCTGACCCTTCTGCAGGTGCTTTCTGGACATGCATATACAAGCGTAGGTGCACCTTATATTGATGTTTGTACTTTTTATACATGCATGCGCAGCTGAAAGCTTTTTCCATTTTAGTAACAAAGGTCTCTGAATCCTCATAGTGCTTTTGCAACCTTCTTGTTTTTAGGTTGCAGACAATTTTAATTCTGTTTATCAATTTACTTTTTTAAGTTTGATCTGAATTTAATGTGCTGGTTCATTGACTAGTAAGTTATTTGGTTACAAGAAGAGCTGAACTTAAATGTTAATTGTTACAGTGAGAAAAAATTAAATGAAAACAATGTTTCTTGAAGTTTGCCACCTCTTCTAGCATGACTATGAAGTTTATACCAGAATATTCATTGCATGTGCCACTGTATATTCTTAAACTTTCTTGAGATGTAAATTTGATGTACATAGATGTTATGTATCTAAGCAGTGTATGGGAAATTTGTTAATCGTGCCTAAACTAGAATGAGAACTTCACAGGATGGGATTGCTATTATTGAATAGGAGAGTAATATGGTGTTTTTTTCAGGAAGATGACATACGATATGTGTTATTGAAACTGGATCAGGGGGGATGGACTTACATTAGAGATTCATGACCTTCTCGGCTACATTCAAAAGAAAAAGTAAACATCCAAGAAGATTCTGAATCATGAAGGTATGAATAAATTTGCATAGTATTCTGCGCCAATTTAAGTCCCCAATTTGATCGTCATCAGTTGCCAGTTCTTGAAATGTACAATTAGAAAGTGGCTGTGTAAAGTTCAGGATTTATTTGGCTTGTCTGCAAGTTGGGAATTCATAGGCAGACTGTAGAGCAGCTGCCGCCAAATGTTACTTTTGATGAGATAATTGCTTGTTGTATTCTCTCTGATTCATAAGTCAAAATTCATGATAGAATTAGTGGGGAGTAGTTCATATGAGCTAAATGCTTTATGTTTGGTAACATCTGCAAGTCCTATCTTCTGCAGGAAGTGGTGTTCAAAGTTTTCTACCTGTTAGTAACAGCCTATTTTGCTTTATGCTGTCAAATAATTGGTAAAAGATATATTTCAAGTGTCTTACAATCACAGATTTGAAGCTGGATTGGTTCTTAGCTTGCCACCACAATCAATGCATTGTGGTTAAAAGTAAAACAAATGATACACCATGCTCCAGTATGTTAAAAAACCAAAATTTCTTTGGGGAACTCATGAGTTACTAATTTTTAGAACTCGGGGCCATGAAAAAGTGTTGGATTACATTCATCTAATCCCTTCAACCGGCTAAAGATACAAATCAGTACACTTTCAATGTTAGTGAAATTCATGTGTTACATTCATATTTTGAGTTTTTATTCGAATTTTGTAGTCTAATCGTTAAAAAACTGATTGAATTCTTTATTATATCTATTGTATCAATCAACAAGCAGTAAATAAACCTATGCCTTTCAGATGCCATTTCCTGTATTTATTTTGGTATCCATGCAGATAGATAGCATGCTTATATAAGGGCATCATGTTTAGAATACTTATACAAAGCCTTAGTTACTAATATGTTTAGAGTACTTATGCAAAGCCTTAGTTACTGATATTAATATATGATGACCATATCGTAATTGTAGTTTGAAAATTTTGAAATACTTGTTGTCGACTCCCTAGCTGTTGAAAATGTTGATTACTACACTATATTTTGAATTTTCTGAAAACATTATTAGTACAATAATTCCCTAGAACTTTTGCAGGCAAATTATGTTTTAGTTCTGGCCTCCCTCGTCGTGGTGAGTCATGGTTCTGTTGACATCAACTTGATACCGGATATGGTAACATCATGATAAGCTCCCACATCATAATTGGCTGCAGCAGGGGGAAGACCAAGCTGGTGCACGAGAATGAAGGCCTGCCAGGAGGAACGACCAACTGCCACTGCCATCTTCCCGCTATCAGGAGGAGTTACCAGCTGTCATCTTCCTGACAGCAAACAAACAGTTAGATGAGTCAGCAGGTAGTTAGATGACTCAGCAGTAATTGCAATTGTAAGATGACTAAGCACATGTAATTGTATCCCAACTATAAAAGGAAGAAATGACTGCAATAATAAACATACTGGAATTTGTTAGCACTTTTTCTTGTTTTCTTCTTCTTCTTCTTCTTCCTTGAGATCTTGATTCTGTTACGAGAGCTTTTGCAGAGGAAGCCATGGCTTCCCATGATCGAACTCCTTCCAGTTCTAGTGTGAACGGGAGAGGAGTTAACAATTTGGTATCAGAGCCGGTGCACGAGTCCCATGGGGAGAATGGGGCGGCCAATCCCAACCTCATTCCAAGTCCCAGGGGGAATCTTCCACCACCAGAAGGAGAGAGGAGGTTCCAAGCCATTGAAGGTACAATCCAAACCTTGAAGTCCAAATTTGATCAATTAATGGAGGAGTTAGCAAGATCAAGAAGAGGGTTTGAAGTCCCCCAAATTAATCCTAACTTGGTGGGAAACCCATTCTTTCCCCATTCCACATTGGGAGTGCCCCTGTTGAATGCACCCCAGCTTCATCAGGTTCAACCGAGTGATTCTCAAGTTCATGGAAGAATGTTTCCTGGAAATTCCATGAACAATCATGTTGCCAGTGCCACTATTCCCATGTCTGTGCCATTCTTTCAAGCACCTGTGAACCCATTAGCACATACACCAGGGTTTATATCATATGCAATGGGGGGACAAGCCCCTTTACCAGGGTTTATGGCATGGCACCTGCAATGGGAGTGCCAAACCCTGGGCCAGGGTTCATACCAGCTGCATTAGGGAGGACACATGATGGAGGAAATGTTCAGACAACCAGAGAATTCCAGAGGAGCTCTCAACACAATGCTTCTTATGGGCAAACAGGAAATCAGCCAATCTTGAGGCTCAAATTTCCAGAATTTGATGGTACAGGGGATGTGGAGGATTGGCTCTTGAGAACTAACCGTTATTTTTCTTACTATGGGGTGGTTCAAGATGAAGACAGGTTGAAGGCCTGTTCAGTGCAGCTCAAAGGAACAGCTTCTTATTGGTATGATTGGGTTATGCAAGTGAAGGGAGGGTTCATAACCTGGGCAAACTTTTGCAAGACTATTAAATCACAATTTGGACCTTCTAAATTTACTGATTATATGATAGATCTTAGGCTCCTCAAACAGGAAACAACTGTGCAGGAGTATGATTTGAACTATCAGAAGGTGTCCCAAAGAATCCAAGGGATATCTGAGAAGTGTTTGGTTAGCCACTACATAGGTGGGCTGAAAGAAGAGATCAGATATGAGGTCCAACTTGCAAATCCTGAAGATTTACCTGCTGCTATGGAGATAGCAAGGCTCCATGAGGCAAAAATGAATGCCATGAAGAAAACATATAAGAGCACTTATTATGGGAGCAAATCAGCTTTTAACCAAGGTTCAGGTCCTCTCCCAAATCAGCCTGATTCTGCTAGAAGGAATTTCACTCCAGCCTCAGCAGGAGGACAATTGCCACCTCCTGCAGGAAGACAGCCATCTACTATCTCTCCAAGTGAGCTCCTGAGAAGAAAGAATTTAGGCCTATGTTTCTTATGTGATTAAAAATGGATGAGGGGACATCAATGTAAGGATAAGAAGCTATGCATGCTGATTGCAGATGATGGGTTTACTGAAGAAGAGGAGCCAGAACAGGAAGATCCAGTCCAAGACAAGGAGGAGAATTCCTTTGCTATATCCTTGCAAGCTCTATCTGGAACCTTGAACCACTCTACTATGAGATTAAGGGTACTATTCAGAACAAACCAGTAATCATATTAGTAGATTCTGGTTCAACTCATAGCTTCATTGATGCCAAGTTCAGTGACAGATTGAACCTACCTCTGAGTGATAATAAACCCTTTGAGGTTCTAGTTGCCAATGGGGACAAATTGACAAGTCAAGGTCTGTACAAAGGGGTAGTCATAGAGTGCCAAGGCAAGAAGATATCTGCAAATTTGTTACAACTACCTATAAGTGGGTGCCAGGTAGTCTTGGGAGCAAACTGGTTGAGCACATTGGGGATATAATCTGGAACTTTCAAGACTTATCCATGAAGTTCAATGTCAAAGGAGAGGTACAGCAGTTTAAAGGGATCAGGAATGATGGCCATCAGTGGGCAGAACCTGTTAACAAGGATCTCAGACAAGGGGGACAAGTATTTGTGATACAGCTCTGTACCCAAGTGGCTGCTGAAACTGGAAATGCAGTTGAAGACCCAGAAAATAACACTGAGATAGATACTTACTGCAAGAGTATGGAACTGTTTGAAGAACCAAAGGACCTCCTCCAAAAAGAAGCTATGACCATCAAGTACCACTCCTCCTGGGGCTTCACCTGTGTGCAACAGACCTTACAGACATCCTTATACACACAAAAATGAAATTGAAAAGCAAGTCAGAGAGATGCTGCAGACAGGTATTATTAGACCAAGTAATAGTTGCTATTCTTCACCAGTCATATTAGTTAAAAAAGGGGATGGAAGTTGGAGAATGTGTATTGACTATAGATCTTTAAACCAAAATACTGTCAAGGATAAATTCCCAATTCCTTTTATTGATGAACTGTTTGATGAATTGCATGGGGCAACTGTTTTCACCAAGTTGGATCTAAGGTCTGGGTACCATCAGGTCAGAATGAAGGATGAAGATGTGCACAAGACTGCCTTTAGAACACATGAAGGCCACTATGAATTCTTAGTAATGCCTTTTGGCCTTACCAATGCCCCTTCAACCTTCCAATCCATGATGAATGATGTGTTTAGAATGTTCTTAAGGAAGTTTGTGCTGGTTTTTTTGATGATATACTAGTGTACAGTAAATCATTACAGGAACATCATGAGCACCTGAGGTTGGTTTTCAGAAGTTAGCAGATAATCAACTAAAAGTCAAGAGGAGCAAATGTTCTTTTGCACAAGGACAGGTGAAATACTTGGGGCACATAATATCTGCAAAGGGGGTGGAAGTTGACAATGACAAAATCCAGGCAGTATTGCAGTGGCCTATTCCTCACACTATTAAGGAATTAAGAGGATTCTTGGGGTTAACAGGTTATTATAGAAGGTTCATCAGGGGGTATGGCATGATAGCTAGTCCTCTAACCAATCTGTTAAAGAAAGATGCCTTTCATTGGAGTGATCAAGCCCAAGAAGCTTTTGATAAATTGAAAGTTGTTCTGACAACCCCCAGTCTTGAGAATGCCAGATTTCCAAAGGGAGTTTGTGCTAGAATGTGATGCCTCTGGGGAGGGAATTGGGGCAGTGTTAATGCAAGAAGGGAAGCCTATAGCCTTCTTGAGTCAAGGACTGAAAGGAAGGGCCAGAGACTTATCAACTTATGAGAAGGAAATGTTGGCCATACTATTGGCAGTCAAGAAGTGGAATCAGTACCTTTGGGGAAGAGTCTTCTTAATTAGGACTGATCACAAGTCATTAAAATATGCTTGAGCAGAAGGTGCATACAGAAGCCCAATATAAGTGGGTCAGGAAGTTACATGGTTACAATTTCAGAGTTGAGTACAAGAAAGGGAGAGATAACACTGCAGCAGACAGTCTATCTAGAAGGGGAAGTGTTCAAATTACTGCAATTACTCTGGTATCTGCAGATTGGATTCAAAACTTTAAAACACAGATGGCTCAATCAGTCTACTATCAGAATTTAATCAATCAATGGGAGAGTGGTCAGTTAGACCACACTAAATATGCTTGCAAGCAAGGGTTGTTGTATTACAAACACAGGTTATTAGTAGACCCCCAATCTGAATTTGTACTCACATTACTCAAAGAACACCATGATAATTTGGAAGGAGGTCATTCTGGAGTATTGAAGACCCTGCAAAGGCTGAAGAGGGGGTGCTATTGGAGAGGAATGAAGAAGGATGTAAGAACATATGTGCAATCTTGTGAGTTTGTCAACAATAAACATGAAACTACATCACCTGCAGGCTTGTTAAGCCCTTTGCCTATTCCTGAAAGAGTATGGAAGGACATTTCAATGGACTTCATAGAAGGCTTGCCAATCAGTCAGCACAAGTCCACTATCATGGTGGTGGTTGATAGGTTATCAAAGTACATACATTTGTTTGCACTAAAGCATCCCTATACTGCAGCTACAGTGGCACAAACCTTTGTGGAAGGAGTGTTTAAACTACATGGGATGCCTAGGTCTGTGGTGAGTGACAGGGATCCTATTTTCACAAGTCATTTTTGGAAAGAATTTTTCAAATTACAGGGGCACAGTTGAAGTACACTACTGCTTATCACCCACAATCTGATGGACAAACAGAGGTGACCAATAGATGTGTGGAGGGATATTTGAGGTGTTTTTGTAACCATAAACCCAAGGAATGGGCTAAGCTCTTGCCTTGGGCAGAGTTTTGGTTCAACACCAACTGGCATACAGCAACCAAAACCACTCCTTTTGAGGTTTTGTATAGAAGAGCTCCCCCAAATATACTCACATATGCCAGAGGAAGTGCAGGACAGGGAAGTGGCTCAAGCATTGGCTAGCCGAGACCAAGCACTACAAATACTGAAGGACAACCTGATACTGGCACAGGACAGAATGAAAAAATTTGCAGACCTACATAGGACTGACAGGAGCTTTGAAGAAGGGGACTGGGTCTATTTGAAGTTGCAGCCTTATAGGCAGGTTTCTGTGGGAGAGAGGAGACCTCAGAAGCTATCTCCTAAGTACTATGGTCCATTCCAAGTCCTGCAGAAAATTGGGACAGTAGCTTATAAGCTTGACTTACCATCAGATGCTATGATACATCCAATTTTTTATGTCTCACAACTGAAGAAACATATCAGTCAGAGATTAGCAGTCCAAATAGGACTTCCAAATTCAGCTGAAGAAGCTCTTGATCCAGTGGAAGGATATTGACAACAATACTTGGGTTCCTTATGAGGATTTTGTCAAAACTTTTCCACACTTTGACCTTGAGGCAAGGTCCAAATGAGGGGGAGGTATTGATAAGCTCCCACATCATAATTGGCTGCAGCAGGGGAAGACCAAGCTGGTGCACGAATGAAGGCCAGCTGCCAGGAGGAACGACCAACTGCCACTGCCATCTTCCAGCTATCAGGAGGAGTTACCAGCTGTCATCCTGACAGCAAACAAACAGTTAGATGAGTCAGCAGGTAGTTAGATGACTCAGCAGTAATTGCAATTGTAAGATGACTAAGCACATGTAATTGTATCCCAACTATAAAAGGAAGAAATGACTGCAATAATAAACAGACTGGAATTTGTTAGCACTTATTTCTTGTTTTCTTCTTCTTCTTCTTCCTTGAGATCTTGATTCTGTTACGAGAGCTTTTGCAGAGGAAGCCATGGCTTCCCATGATCGAACTCCTTCCAGTTCTAGTGTGAACGGAAGAGGAGTTAACACATCACTATTTTTTTTTTTTGCTCTTCTGATTGCTTCTGCCTCTGTGAATTATATCATCCACGTCGTCATTAGTTATTTTGCAAACTGTAGATTTCAATTGCAAAAACAGTCGGAGCCATAAATTATACTCATAGATAAGACTGTACCTCGACTCTTCCTTAACTCTGCATTGTAGTAATCCCAAGTTTAAACTTCTGAACATTTTTCTTATTTATAAGTTATTATATACTAAACTATTCTTATTAACAAGTTAACTATTGTAAACTTATAATTAACATGGTAAACTTTTTCACAAACTTATAAATTGGAAAAGCTCATAATACTTGGTTGCAAATGAGTCCAATATAAATACCGATCACCAAAATGAAGTGTGAATCAGTAAGGGAGGACATAATAGACTGGAGGGTTGGTACCATTGGAAACTCTCTTTTTTTCTTCCTTTTCATTCAATAATATTAGAGAAATTTTGAGTCGCACTCCACTTTTTTTAATCCACATTCAAGGTATACTCCACTACTTTACCATAAAGCACGAATTCTTCCACTTTTGACGGAGACCGTCCATAGCTGACGGTCAACCTCTTTGACCGACAATTTTGGATGAAAATATCCTTGCCTTCTCTCTCTCCAAATTCAAATCCAAACCCAAATCTAAATCCTAATCCCTCCACCCCTCGTCCCGCCACTGCCGTGTCCCCGTCCCACCGCTTCCGCGCCCACTGTCCCGCCCATCTGCCGCTACTGCTGTTGCTGCTGCCCCCCTCCCCCGCGCTCCCCCTCGCCGCTGCCGCGTTTCCGCCCTAGCCGCTGCCGCCGCGTCATCGCCGTTGTCCCCGTCGCTGCTGCTGCGCCGCTGCTGCAGGAAGAAGACGGGGGAGGAGGACGGAGCGGGGGGCGGCGGGGAGCGTGGTCGTGGTGGTGGGTGTTGCAGCGACGGGGGGGACACGACAGCGGAGCGGGGAGGAGGTAGAGCGGAGGAGGAGAAAGGGATTAGGATTTAGATTTGGGTTTGGGAGGGAGAAGACGAGAATATTTTCGTCAAAAATGTCGATCAAAGGGTTGACCGTCAGCTATGGACAGTTTCCGTCAAAAGTGTTTGGAGAAGAGTTCGTACTATGCATATTAAATATGGGTAAAAAGTGGAATACGATTCAAAAAAATTCATAATATTATGTCCAAATCTCCCTGCATGAATGCCAATGTGGAACAAATCTCCATTATTTATTCATGAATAGAGAATATGGAAAGTAACCCCACCATGATCACAAAAGTAAAAGAAGAGCTAAAAAGCAAGGGAAAGGAAGAAAGAAGAGAGGAGAGCATGCTATTCCCGTCCAAATGGCTGGAGGACAAAAGAGAGTGGGAATAAGTGTAAGGCACAGCCACAGCGTGCCATCTCTCCTCCTCTTCTCGGACGACATCATCAAACACCAAAATTATTCCCTTCCAAAACACCATTTGTCCCTATGTCCCAAAAAGAGCTCAATCTAGGGCTCTAGGCTTAACTGTCGTCGATGCTACCCATTAATTAAACCCCGTTATTTTTTCAAGTAAGAAGCTGGGTTCAGAAGTTATTATTAAAAGGAGAACATTCTTGGTTGGGTTTCGTTTCAATCCGAAATATATCTATCTATAAGAGCATCTCCAACCCTATTGTGAGTTTAGAAAAAATGGTTGTCACATAGGAATGATAAACTTTCATTCCAAAAATTCTTCTCCAATGCAAATGTAGAATAAACATGAAGTTGACATGGCAATGACATGGCAAGGAGAATGTGAAGTTGGTTGTATAGATCTAGACAATGCACTTCACAATTACTTTGTCTCCACATCATCAATTATGAATAGAAATATTTATAAAAAAGTTGAAGAAGTGGAGGAGTTGCCTTGGAAGTTGGAAAAAAATACTTTTTATTGTCTCCTCATAATACTTTTGTATACTTTTGCATTGGAGAGAGTTTTTCTATCTCATTGTCTTTTGAGATATAGTTTTGCCACAAAAACAAGACATTGTCTTGTGGCTCATGCCACATAGGAGCCACCTAAGACTCCCAACACTTGACAAGACAATAGGGTTGGAGATGCTCTAATGAGAAATGCATGCTTCACCGTGAAAGTTTTTGTTCCAAAAATACGATTATCTAAGTTTATCAGTTAAATTATTTACTAAATTTAATATGGATAGTTCCGTACTTACTTTTTTTTTTAAAGAAGATTGTTATTTGCTCTTTTCAAGTATTATAATGTACAATGCACGTACATATATACTTATTACTAGTACATAATAAAAGCAGACTTCACCGTAGAATTTTTTTCCCCCCAAAATATCCTCATCTATGTTTACTAATTAAAATTATTTATTAAATTTGATATGGATATCTATGTAATTTGCTATAGAATAAAATATTAAAAAAATTGTTATTTGTTTTTTTTTTTTTTTCAAGTATATATATATATATATATATATATATATATATATATATATATATATAAATTTTATATAGAGTTACGAAATTTGGTGTATTTTTGCAAAAGAGTATGAGTTTGAAATATTTACAGGGAAGGGGATGTGGCGCCATGGAGGACTTGACAACGTCAGAAGGTTACTTTTCTCATCCGTAAATAAATTTAACTTTTCATATACAATTTATCTTTTAATTTTTTTTTTTTCAAATCTTAGATTCATTTAAATCTAATATTAGAAAATTATCTTAGAGGTAAGTTTTAAAATAAATTTGAAATCTTAAATATTTTTTTCTTCAACCAGGTTGATTGTACCTATATAAAATCAGATAAAATTTCAAATCTCTTAAAGATAAGTTCTTAAATATTTTTTCAAATCTAATATTAGAAAAAATTATCTTAGATATTTGAAATTGTGGATAAAATTTTCAAATGAATTCTTTTCCTACTAAATTAATTCCGACTAATTTTTTTTCAAATCTAATATTTTTTTTCCTACTAATTTTTCAAATGAAATTTTCTTCCTACTAATTTTTCAAATGAAAATTTTCATATTCTTAGGAAAAAAAATTCATTTGAAAATTTTATCTACGATTTCAAATACCTAAGATGTTTTTTTTCTAATATTATATTTGAAAAAAAAATTTAAGAACTTATCTTTAAAAATATTTTAAATTTTATCTGATTTTTATACAGGTACAATCAACCTGATTTGGGAAAAAATATTTAAGATTTTAAATTATTTTTTAAACTTATCTCTAAGATATTTTTCTAATATTAGATTTAAACTCGACAACTACATTTTATCTTAGAAATAAGTTTAAAAAAATAATTTAAAATCTTAAATATTTTTTTCTCAAATCAGGTTGATTGTAACTGTATAAAAGATAAAATTTAATAGGAAAAAAAATTAGATTTGAAAAAAAAAAATTAGTCGGAATTAATTTAGTAGGAAAAAAATTCATTTGAAATTTTATCCACAATTTCAAATAACTAAGATAATTTTTTTTTCTAATATTAGATTTGAAAAAATATTTAAGAGCTTATCTTTAAAGATATTTTAAATTTTATCTGATTTTTATATAGGTACAATCAACCTGATTTAAGAATTTTTTTTTAAGATTTTAAATTTTTTTAAACTTATCTCTAAGATAATTTTCTAATATTAGATTTAAATGAATCTAAGATTTGAAGAAAAAAATTAAAAGATAAAATTATATATGAAAAGTTAAATTTATTTACGGATGAGAAAAACAACCTTCTCACGTCAAAAAGATAAAAAAAAAAAAAAAAACTTGGCGACATTTCCAGAAATTATCTTGGCCATCTTACATGGCGGCACATCCCCTTTCCTGTAAATATTTCAAACTCATACTCTTTTGCATAATAAACTCTATATAAAATTTTCTTATATATATATATATATATATATTATATATATATTCTTCGGGACTGTTCCTGTGTTCTTTCGGTTTTGCTAGTATTGCTACCAGTCTCTTTATTACAGTTACCTTTCATCATATCTATTGAAATACTTATTTTTTGCGTACTCATTCTATTAGTATTTCGGAACATCAATTTAAATATGGAAACTAACGGCATGTTTTAAAAGAAATTATGTCCTAAAAAAAACTAAATATATGGTTCATAGCTCACATTTGGTACCAAATATAATTCCGACTTAAAAATAGCTGACTTTAAATTTCTAGTTGACAAAATTTCAACTAAAATAAGTGCAATATACCCCACACAATGCACGTCAGACCAATCTTCGATCCTGTGTACAGTTGCCAACGGGTGAGTTGGATTTCTTTTCTTATACCGATGTCTTTAGTAGACAAAATAAACAACTATAAATAGGGTTCAGATGTTAGAAACATAAGCAAAGTGACTTTGTGGTCTGAGTGTGGGACTCCTTTTGTCTTAGTATACATTTGTTGTTAACTTGTTAAGTGTCACCATTTTGACATTTCTGTACATAGTCAGGACGGTAGAAATTATGGTAGTCTGCCCTGTATTTAGGGCTGTCAAAATTTTTGTAATTTTGGATTGCTAAAATTTTGACAGTTCTGTGTGACGACTCTAAAATTTTAACATTCTGAATATGCAAAGAACGGTCAAAATAAATTTTCTTGTGCTTTTAGCATTGCCAATTTTTTTTGGATTGGATACATGTTTTTACATATCCGATCCGAATGAAATAAAATAAGCCAGCCAGATCAGAGTACTTAAAAAAAAGAGAAAAAAAAAATACCACACTTGTTGGAAACCTCTGGAGGTGAACATCTAATCCCAAGAGAATATAGCAGACTGCAAAGTTGCAACTGGGGTTCCATTTTTATACCATAAATTTTTGTGGTTATGTCTGTCATTGTTATCCTTTCTTCATGTTCAAAGGATTGAGAGTACGCAAAGAAATAATATAAAAACTATATGAAGCGTTGTAAGAAAAGTAAGCGTACGTACGAGAACAAGCTCGCATCAAAATAGACAATTTGGCGTAGATACAGAGGAAACTACGTACACTCCAACAGCAACAACAAACACCGACTAAGAGCATCTCCAACCCTATTGTCTTGTTTTGTGTTGTAAATCCTATGTGGCATGAGGGACAAGACAATGTCTTGTATATGTGGCAAGGTTATATTCACAAATGACAATGGGTTTAAAAGTCATCTCCAATGCAAAAGTATTGAAAAGACAATACAAATAATTTTTTACAACTTCCAAGACAATTTTTACTTCTTTCTTTTTTTATAAATATTTTTATTCACAAATGATGATGTGGACATAAAGACATTGTGAAGTGCATTGTCTAGATCTAGACAACCAACTTCACATTGTCTTTGCCATGTCATTGCCATGTCAACTCCACACTTTATTTCACATTTGCATTGGAGAAGTACTTTTGAAAAAAATGGTTGTCATTCCTATGTGGCAACCATTTTTTTCAAACTCACAATAGGGTTGGAGATGCTCTAATGTTACGTAAATGATCGATATGACACGTAAGCATAAGTTGGCAATGCGATTCAAATCAGCTTCTTGTATATATTTTATTTTTTTTTCAGCTTCTGTATATATATATATATTATAGTTTCAGAATAGAGGCTCGTTGTGATCTACATGTAAATATTTTTCAGCAGGTTGGGTTGTCCTAGTCGGAGCTAAATTTGGTTGTCTCTTGACTCCAGAAAAAAAAATACAACAATCTGAAAGCTGTAAATGTAATGATTTTGATAAACGCTAAGAAGCTAGTTGTCTTCGGTTCTGACGGCAGTCTGGAGCGCAGATTCCGAGTTGCTCTCCTGACTCCTGACCTATGTCTCGAGGCCTTTCTAGTAGAATATCAAAATAGGTACGGGAGATTGCCAATTTAACTGACAATGAGGAGTTGGGGTTGACCGCAAAGGCTTGACAGAGAGCTGGAGAATGGGGGACCTAGGAGGGGAGGGGGTTTTCCGAACCGGGAGGTTGCCCAAGTCCAGTAGCTTGTCTGACTTACCCCTGGGCCGGCCCTGGTTCTGGGTCTCGGCTCCGAGCTTGATCATTATCTCATCATATCCATCTGAGAAAAGCAACAAAAGGAAAGAGGGTGAAGTGTATGGAACGTTTCCTTTAGTAATCGAATCCCACCAAAGAGCACAATCGATCAGAGGCAAAAGACATAAGAGGACAACACAGTCACTCCAACCATTTTATTCCCCATTCCGCTGCCTCTACAAATGCTAACCTCCAAACCCCAATTTGGACTCTTTACCCCCACCATCCCCTCAAAGTTTGCTAGGGTTTATGTGATCGACGAATCCAAACCCTAAAAAAAAATTGTATAGAGCACTCGAATTTGACTACAAGATGTTAGAATCATGGAATCAATGAAAATCTATTTATACTGCAATCGAAGAGGATCTCCTCTTGCAACTTATACGAGACTACGTACATTAACTCAAGATGAACCGTCCAACGAGAGTTCGACAAGAAAAGATGGAGAGTTGGATTCACGAGAACCGTTTGAGCTCCAATACGATAATACTATGTTTTTTTTTTGCTGGAAAATACGATAATACTATGTTAGAATCATGGAATCGATGAATATTAGGTACAACGACAATAGTACATATACAAGTACAGTCAAAGACACATGAGACTATGACCCCGTTTGGTACACTGTAATGTAATTGCAATCGCAATATAATCAAAAAAAATTTCTTTCATTTCATTGCGATTACGATTACATTACAGTGTACCAAACGAGGCCTATATAACAATACGGGATACACATGATGTTTATGATATATAAATCAGAAAATTTTCTATAGAGGGATGAAGTTTGTTGAAATTGTTTGGAGGATCACAAGTTTCAAAAAAATTCTTACAAAGGTACAATATGCATAGACGAATTGACATTTTTTGTAGCAAAAAATACCAGACAGCAGACGTTTGACATTTTAGTAGTATAGCAAGGTTTTTTTTTTTAATTTTTTTTTACCATTTTGTTATTGTTTTATCAATTTTTCTTATAACAATTATTAGTTGTTTTTTTTTTTTACTGAATCTACTACTACACTATCCAATTTTCATTTTATTCTAATTTATTTTTTCATTTTATCTTTTTATATAGAAATAATAATCCGTTTTCAGGAATAATGTCGAAATATTCTTGAATTCTAAACTATCGGTATGACCCTAACCAGTTATCCAATTAACCCAAAACGTTAATTAGCACCATGGACCTTACTAGATATCTTTGGATATGTTTTAACATTTTTTTTTTATATACTTCGATTATGTTTTAAAAATATTTAAAGATGTGTTCTAGAGTTGAGCCATGAGAATATATCAACCTATCATCTTGAATTTGATCTAATCGAGTTTTTTGATTGCTATTGATAATTCTACTACCTTTGCTTGGTGTACCAAATTAGTCCCTCCTAAAAAAAAAGTAGGTCTCATCAGTTTTGAGTATTTTTTATATACAACCAAAGGGACCCACATTTTTATAGAAGAGGAGGTTAATTTTTTTTAGATATCATGCGTTACGCACGAAACTTTGTACACGTTACATTGCATGTCTTTTGGTTCCAATCAATGTCCATAACTTCTAGGGATGGGCATACAGTTCCGATACGATCCGAATCGTAAAATATCCAACAAGCCGGTTCCTAAAATTTGGAATGTAAACAGGACGGTCGTGTGACACTAACGGGACGAGGCGGGTTCTATTTTCAAAATAAATGGGGTCCCGAACCAACCCGTTTATAGGGATATGTATTTTTTTTTTATCAATTTTGGAATTTTTGCTATAGTTTATAGAATAGAACAAGTTATTGTTTAATAAACAAATTCTAGAAATTTGGGAAGACATAAGACTTATTTTGTTCTTATAGATAATAGAACATATGTAAATGTTTACTATTCTAGAATTTTTTAAACTTTTTTTGGACCAGCGGGTCGGTCCGGTTCAGACCCGTTTTGAACGGGTCGAGCCCATTTCGGTTTCAATTTTTTTGGACCCGTCCTGCTCCGCCAATTAACGGGTCCGATCCGGGTCCATAAAATTTGGGTCCGACCCGATCCATGTCCACCCTAACAACTTCTACCATTTTTTATAAGTGAAAGAACTATTTTCCTCCTCGGACTTGGCAACTCCTACTGATTCTTCTCCCTCTATTCCATTCCATTCCATTATACACCACCCAGAAATAGAATCCAGTAATTGGGCCCAGGGAGCATGCAGCTCCAGATGCAACATGACAAGCTTCAATTCCTTATAAATATTAGAAACACTGCTATGTGACCCATGCACACAAACAAAGCTACAAAGCTAGTCCTTCTTCTTCTTCTTGTCATCAATCATTCATTCATGGGGAGGAGGCTGATCAAGACAACAATAATGTTGAGCCAACGGTCGTCGTCCACCACTCGTCCATCGCGTTGCTGCAAGAGAGGTTCAAGCAGCTGGAGAGGGTCAAGGTGATGAGGGAGGAGAGGGAGCTGCTCACCCTCAGGCCGGGACCATCATCCTGCCGCCGCCACCGCCGCCGCCACGTGCACTGCTACTACTGGAGGAGGAAGAAGCAGCAGCAGACCATCAGCAGCACCGCCCCGCCAAGTGGTTCCTGCACACCGATCTGCTCCGCCCTTCCAGGCCACTCTCCGTCCCCTCCTCCTCCCCGTCGTCGTCGTCGCGGCTCGATACGCTCAGCCGCCGCTACGACCGCCCGGAGTTCCAGGCCTTGGAGTTGGAGCCGCCATCCGGCCTCTCCACAGGCTTTAGACAGTACGCTAGTAGACCGTCGATGCACAACAGCTGGAACGTAACTGTCGCCGCCGGAGCCGCCGATATCGACACTTCGCTTCACCTGTAAAGAGTTACAAATATATATAGTGTCGTGTCGTGTCGTGTCGTGTCTCTCTAGTTTGTTTGTCTGGTGTGTTAATTAGCCATGTTGTCACGTAACGTAATATGAACGAGAAGTTTAGCTCTGTGGCAGCTCCCTTCTTTTAGATTTCTTGATGCATCTTCTTCTTCTTCTCCATATATAACTACAGCTCATGATATAGATTCTGATAGGACACCGAGTCAGCGTCCCGGTGGCTGAGATTTCCTTCACGGACCCAAGCAAATAGTAGGGAAGGATAATGGGATCAAGACACGTGACCTGCGAACACTGACCATGGGCCATATATCATTTTTCCATTCAGATATCTGTTAGCAAAAAAAATTCTCAACTCTGTATTTAGACTCTTTAAAAACTATAAAATAATAATATAACCAAAATCGAGACTTGAACTTGGTTCAATGTCCTTAAGACAATATTCGTTCCGCACTGGTGCTTACGGTTTAATTGTGACGATTAGTCTTCCAAGATACAACGGTTCTTTTTTTCGGTAGCAGTACTTCACACCGCAGGAACTCGGACGAAGCACTGTTGGTAGTCCATCTCTCTTAGACTTAATGCTAGATGGATGAATGGATTGAGTCATTGAATTATTCAAACGCTTGTGCTTTTATAGAAATAAAGAGACACAATGGAAATGACACACATTTTCGATAGATTCGTTAATAAATTCGTACACATTTCCATAGATTTATTGCCATAGATTTGAACGTTGTAAGAAAATAATAATAATAATAATTATTATTATTTCAAATATACATTCACTTTTCCAACAATATCGCCTTCTTCTTCTACAGCCCCAAGCTGTCACTTACTCTACGAATAAATATGAAATAATTCACATTGATAGATGGGATCCTAGTATAACTGAAGTTCGAACTTGGCATTAGAAATTGGTTATTTAGTTTTTAGGGTCTCATCTATATAGATATTAGGATTTGGATCTCGAAATTGACCGACGTTAGAGTTTGGATCTCAAATTACTGTTCATTAGCCTATGTGAACAGTAATTTTCAGACCCAAATCCTAACGTAGGTCAATTTCGAAACCCAAACTCTAATATCCATATATATGTGAGACCCTAAAACTAAAATATCCCTAAAAATTATATCACATTATATCTAAAACTCGGGAGAGGGTCACCTACAAATAAAAAGACTTTACTCGTCCTTTTTGTTAAATCCTTAATGTTTCAGAATTGGAACAATAAAATGAATAAATTATGGTTCATATCAGCACCCAATAATGAACCAGATCAAATTTCAAGATCGTAAATCTAACTTTATCAGATTCTGAGTCTTTGAGTGTGTGTCAGCCGACATCCGCTGCCTGTTGGGTGTATCTCTTTGCGGAACGGGTTCAAGTGGATACTCTCCCCAATATACGAGAATACAACAAGTCTTGAGCAAAAGAATTCAGACAATTACAAAAACGGATACTCTTCTCAGGATACCAGGATACAACAAAGTCTTGAGCAAAAGAATCCGGACAACAAATCAAAATCTCTTATTTATAGAGAATGCTGATACTCTTTCCAAGTAGGGGTGAGCATTATTCGGTTTGAACCGAAAATCGAACCAAACCGAATAAGAGATTCGGTTCGGTTTAAAAAAAAAATCGTTTCGGTTTCGATTTTGAAAATACTAAATTTTTTTTATTCGGTTTCGGTTTTGGGTTTCGGTTTCGGTCCAAAACCGAAAATCGAATAAGAAAATTTAGTTTATATATATATATATATATATATATATATATATATATATATATATATATTAACAAAAAAACACAAATAAACCCAAAAACCGAATAAACCGAAAACCGAACCGATTTAATTCGGTTCGGTTATTCACCAATTCGGTTCGATTTTGGTTTTGCTTATTCGGTTTCGGTCCAATTCGATTTTCGGTTATTCGGTTCGGATGGAACCGAATAAACCGAATACTCACCCATATTTCCAAGATACAACAAAGCCTTGAGGAAAAGGATCCAGACAAATCTAAACAGGGGCAGATCCAGCTTATTGCTGGGGTGGGCTGGAGCCCACCCAGCCCACCCCAATTTTTTTTTTCATATGCTTTTTATTTATTTTTTATATGAGTTAGCCAATTTTTAGCCCACCCCAATCCAGTCCAGCCTACACCCAGTTTAAATTCCTGGATCCGCCCTTAATCTAAACCTCTTATTTATAGAAAATAAGAAATTAAATCCCAAATATATTAATTGGGTGCGAAAATAAGTGGCCAATGATAAGTGCAGAGCGCCACACGCTCACATGAACACACAGTAGTCCCACACCTAGCACTACTTCGTTTGAACTACATATCAAAATGGGCTTTCATTTCAATTATTATTATATATAGCATCTAACTTTCTTAATTTTTCTCCGATCCATGTGAAACTAAAGAAGTAGAAGACTACTCATGAAAAAAGAATTTGCGTTTGTAAATAATCAAACTTAAATCCTTAATATAACTTTTGACAGTAGTAAGCACTGACAGATACGAACAAACTTAATTAATTTGCCGAACAAAGGAGCGCACATTGCAGAAAGTTGTTGCTTTCCTTATGTTTTATGTATAAACAAATCAAGCGAAACGTAATGAATAGAGCACTTGAAACATATTGCTAACAAGTGAACAAAAATATAAGGTGCATCACTTAATCACGAAACCAACAAAGACAAAGAGGTGGGCCGAAGATGGGATCGAGTGCTGTCAACATACATGCGATAATTGGGTAAAGTGAAAAAAAAAAACTTCCTAGATTGGCCATTTTCGTAAAAAAAGATCTCATGCTCTTAAATTCTTCACTATTTATTTTTGTTGCAAAAAATTTCCAAATGACAATTTTACCCCTCCCCCCTCCTTCTTCGGCTGTTGGGGGAGGGGGGGTGGCCGGCGATGCCACGGGGAGGGCCGTGCGGGGCTGGCGAGGTGGCGGGGAGGCTTGCGGGGGGGCCGGCGAGCGCCGCGGGGGAAGGGGGTCGTCGGGGACGGCGAGGGTCGCAGGGGGGGCAGGGCCGGCAGGGGGAGGGGGGGTCGCCGGTGACGGCGAGGGTCGCAGGGGGGCAGGGCCGGCGGGGGGAGGACAGGGGGGTCGGGCGGGGCTGGGGCTCGCTGCCGCCACCGGGGGGAGGAGAGGGGGACAAGGACATTTTCGGGATTAAAATTTTTAATTTTGACTGGAGGGACCTTATTGAGCGGATTTGTAATCTAAGGAGGGACGAATTGCTAAAATGACTAATAGGTCTTTCTACGCAAAAGATGTCAATCTAGGAAGGGTTTTTTTTGCACTTTACCTGCGATAATTTATGAAGTTGTGTTGATATTGTCCTTTGATTATTGTTGTGAAATAGTCATAAGATCTATGAGTTGACCTACGATCCCCCTCCCTCTCCCCCCTTCTGAAGTCTTGTCGGACTTACCCCCATGGGCCTCCTCGTGGGTCACCATTTATCTCAATCATGTTACACTTATTTATCTGTACCTTCTGTTTCGGAGTATCAAACAACTCAGTTTTGTCATTCAAAGATTAGTGCAGTGTTAATATTGATCACATTGCAGTTTCAAACGTCACAAAATGTGAACTCTTCTAGGAGTTGAAATCATCTAGAACTGAAAAGAAAAAAATTCAAGCACACTGCAAGGAGTCAGGTGTGGCTCTAGCAAAAGTGAGAGATTTGGAAATCCTCAAAATGAGACCCTATGTTTTTTATTTACGGTAGAACTATGTTTTCCATTATGAAGTAGCCTAACATGTCCAAAAACTTTTTTTTTAAAATGTATACTTGCATAACAAATCTATTTGAAATAACATAAAATATTTTTGAAATAAATTTAGTTTTAAGACGGTGTACATTTATTGTAATTGGAAGTGTGTAATTATTAGTGGTTAATAATTATGTTATGGGAAGATATATAATTTACCTATTTTATATCTAGTTAATTTAAGGGTTATTTTTACACTAACTACACCTAAGTTTTGGGTTATAATAATACGGGGTACTCCTACTTTTAAATAATTATACTGACCATTCCTCTCTTTTGGAAAAAAAAAATTAAAAATAGGAGTAGTTAGTATTATGATTCAGATTTAGGGGATGTTAGAAAATTTTGGGACCCTATACTCATGCCTAAGTTATCGATTTTGCAAGGAGTTATTGTATGGCTCTTTTGAACCGATACATTGGACTGTCTAGCCATGGGCATATATTTCCACAGTTGGTGTAGTACTTCGTTTTTTTTTTTTACTTTGATATTGTGTTGACTTGTAGCTTGAATAGCCTAGTCAGAATTGGATTATTATGACAAAATCCTTATGTGTGAATTGTTCGGAACAAATAAACTGAGACTCTCTCTAATCTCTAGATTGATTTATGTTGGAATTGAGTCCAAAATACAGTGACTCGTGCTTGGAGAATGAATTATATATAAGTCGCTTCCTCGTCCCTTTCATTGTTTTGCCTTAGTTTTGATTGATGATTTTCGTTGTTGGTTTTTCGATCGATGCATGCTTTTCATTACTTGCTTTTGTTGAATGCTACATTCATATTAAATCCTGAGAGAAAAAGAGAGCAAGATATAAAGAAGTGGGTTAAACATCTGTTGGTGTAATTTCAGGTGGACGCATAGTCAAGATTTGACCGTTGCATAGAAGTTCCTAATTCTCTCGACAATTCTCAAATCAGTGAGTGATCCCTCTTTCTTTATCTCGACTCCTTAACAAAAAAAAATCTCTTTCATTTTCTTTGTTATCAATATTTAATAAAGTAATCTAGGTGCGTAGGAGTTCCTTTCTCTCTCTCTGGACAATTCTCAAATCAGTGAGTGGCTTACTTTATCTCCACTCCTTAACAAAAGGAATCTCTTCCATTTCCTTGCGATGTCCCTACTTCTTTATCTCCATTCCTTAACAAAAAGAATCTCTTTCATTTTCTTGTTATGTCCCTACAATCAATGTTTTAATAAAGTAATCTCGGTTCCATGATGGATGTGAATCACGTTAATTTTGGACATTACTGTTGATGTGATCATTATCAAGAGGTTTGATAGTGTCGCATATGCTCTATTAACGGTCCAAATTATCCTGTAGGATTCCATTAATTGGATGAATCACTTCTATCTTTGGCCTTTGACAGTGTCTGGACGCAAAGGTCAGCACAATTCTACATTGATCCACATTGGCTTGATTTGTCAGAAATATATTTGACAATTATGGGCTGAGGTGTGCTCATGGCTATCAACATCTCAAAATCCTTCAAAATCATTGATATTGGTAGGATTTTCAAATATTAATGATTTCCCTCTTTTTAACCCCCCACATAGTTATGTGATTTTAACCATGAAATCCGAAACCAAATTACATTCTTGGATATGCACTGGCCATAAAAAGCAAGGTTCACAGTATCGGTATCGGATCCTTTCTATGAGTATTGGGATCGTTGGTATCGATAATATCGGCGATTTCGGATTGGAGCCGTATTTTATGGTATCGAAAAACTAGTAAGTATAAATGCATTATTAAAATTTTAGAAAATAATATTTCTACATTTAAGCATAATTTTAAATATTTTATTGTTTCCTAGTAACTTTGGAATGAAATGAAATAGTACTCATCATTAATGTCGATTGTTTTACCTGCGATAGATAAGTTTTCTTCTTTTACATGCTTTTGCATACTTACTATGTTTTTACCCTTGGCGATTGGTCTTGTTTATTCAATTTTTTTTTTTACCGAATTGACTGAAAAAGAAACTCATGATGTCAGTATCGGATCGAGACATGCCAAATTGGATCGGTATCGGCCGCATCGGATTGATATCGGCTGATACGCAAACTATGATAAAAAAAAAGTTGCATTTCTGTATTTGCTATATCATTGTCACCATGGAAGGCTGTTGTAACAGTCTAGTTCTGCTTTATGGAATTTGTTTGGTACAAGGGTGAGTGTATCCATGGTAAACTGAAAAAGATTGGTGTACTATATTGTTGTTTTTTAATTTTGATGTCTTGCTATTGGTTATATATGCAAGATCCCCTGCAACAGCATTTCTACTGGATATTGGAGTTCAAAGAGAAATTGAAAGACTTGAATAAGATATGATCTAGTTCCAGATAGATCAAATTAACTATAATGGACCTATAAAGTTGAGATTATTTCTTGTGCTAGGATTGACCATCATTTATATTGTGAATTCACTTCAAACATAGTTTGACCTCCTATTCGTATCCATTGTAAGTTCACTTTGGCTGATCATTGTTGCAATTTGAGCAAGCTTATCGTAAACCAAGACTTAGGGTCCGCTTGACAATTGTTGGGTAACGGTTATCAAGTGTTTTTAAAGTACCGGTTATGAGTGGTCCGATTTTGGGTAGTTTTTAAGTAGCTGCTTTTAAACCAGTTTAATCAATGCTTGGTAATTCACTAACGAGCGGTTCTGAAAGTTTTTTTACACAAATAAAATTAAATAAGGGTATCATTAGTTATAATTATATATTTTTGGTGATGATAAAATGGAATAAAATAATAGAACCCCTCAAAACCCACCGATTTAGGGTCTGCTTGGTAACGGTGTTTTCACCGATTTTGGGATATTTTTGAACCGACTATTTATGAAAACCCATGCTTGTTAATTTTTTTGAGGCACTGGTTTTGGTCGGCTCAAAAATCCCAAAAACCGGTGTAATGTATTTTTGGGTGGCTTTATAAACACCCCAAATCGGTGGGTTTTGAGCGGCTCTATTTTTTATTCCATTTATATCCTCACAAAATAATAATTATAACTACCGATACCCTTCCGTATTTAATCTATTCGTGTAAAAAAACCTTCAGAACCGCTCGTTAGTGAATTACCAAGCATGAATTGAACTGATTTAAAAGCCGCTACTTAAAAACCATCCAAAACCGGACCCCTCAATAAAAAAATTACATTACAGCGGTTTTTGGGGGTTTTTCAGCAGACCAAAACCGGTGCCTAAAAAAAATTAACAAGCAAAGGTTTTCATAAACGCTCGGTTCAAAAACACTACAAAACCGGTGAAAACACCGTTTACCAAGCAGACCCTTAATCTGTAAAGAACATGCATCATGTGTCGAAATGAAACTAACTATTGTATATAGTTGACACAAAATGCCTAATATACTAATTCATGTTGTTTTAATACATTTGCAATTTCAAATTTTTATGCCTTGAACAAGGAGGCTGCATGTACTACTTACCCGTATACTTTACCATATGCCTAGTTTAGACTGATGACCAGTACTGATTTTCAATACTGATGTCTCGCGAAATGCTTGGGAAAAAATATGGTATCAGTACTGATTTGTTTGTTCTCCTGTCTTTTTATCATCTTAAATTTTGCCTCGTAAATGTTGGGCTGCAATAAAACTGAGTGGTTAGAATTATCTTTCTCCTCTAACTTTAATTTTACAGTCTGACTGACTGACATCTAAGTGCCAACAGTTTTACATATAAAATTGGGTATCGTTACAAGAATCACTTGTTTTCATGGCTTAAGTAAGATTTTACCATTACCTAATCCGATGTTAACTTCAATTATTTCCATATTTCAGACGTGTTGTTCCTTGTTTTAGTGGTTGCCGCGGGGGTATTGATAGAACCAATTTGGTTTTTCTGCTAGACTTTTGGTTCCATTGTAACCAAGTTCTGGAAATATGCAACTCTGCTTGGATTAGGCAAGACCCTGTTTTCTCAATGCTGAATTTTAGTGTATGTACTTTTTTTTCCTGGGTAATCATGAGTTTAATGTTTATCATATATGTGGCCAAGTTAATTTGCTGCTCAAGGTAACCAATATATACTATAATTAAACTGTTGTACTGTGTATTGAAAGCTCTTTCTACATCTATTATATATGGTGTTTCTTCTTGTGACGAACTCGTTGTAGAGGTTATACAATTCTGGAGCATCTATCTAGACTGCTGTAACCTTATTCATCTATGACAGCAGAGTTGCAATTTACACGTGTTAGATCAAGTCTTTCTCATTTGAAGTATAGGACAAGAACAAGCGAACCTTACTGGCAATGTAGAATTTCACTCTTGCAGACTGTCCTGTAATTAGTAATTGCACAAGTTTACAATCGCTAAAACAATTTGTAAGAAGCTTATCAGTCTTCATATTTCGTATCTTAAGACTAGATTAGCTTGGCTGTCGACTCAGTATGTTTCTCCCTTGAAACTTTAATTTATGAATCTAGTGCCTTTCCTCACTGGATCATGATATGCTATTTGTACTTGTTTATTTTTATACTGTCATCATTTTCTTTTCCGTTACAAAAACTCAAAACGAATTTGCTGTCCGATCATTTTTAGTTTTACTTTTATATTCGTTATTCATCGACCAAATTTTCCTAAAAGTCTGTATTAAAATTTACCTACTCGACATTCTTTGATTATACAACAATTAATCTACGGCAGCAGTATTATCGAGTTTTGTGTTTGATCAGGGAACTCTGACAACACGGGCCTATGTGCCTGGACCACAGAACTTCAACTTTGATGATATAGGAGAGCATTCTGGAGATAAAATCTTTGAACACTTTCTTATTGGCGATGATGTTTGTTTTCATCCAAAGCACATGAAGCAATGAAGCCACACCAAATAGAGGGCCTCGATTTCTTAAGTTGAGAACCAGTTGGAGGAAATAACTTGGAAGATGGAAAGTCGAAGATATCCCTCCTGTGTGATTTTTACTAAGTGAAGGCTGGTCACAGTTTGAATCAGCTGGACATTTTGAATACTTGGCATGAGAATATATAGGGGCAGTATAGTTTTAGATTATAAGCAATTTTCAAATCTCTGTTAAGGTTCTGGTGACAAGGTGACTGATGCAGGTCTTCTAGAGCCAAGATCAGAGAAGCTCAGGGAAAGCTAAGTAATTCAGTTAGGCTCAGTGGAAGCTTAGCCTGGAGTATCAGAGTATCGGAAGGTCAGCCCAGTCACTCTGTATTAGCTTAATCACGCTATCTATGACTCTAGCTCGAGGATTGCCAAGAGATTACCAGTACTACCAGGCTCAGTGAAGAGGAGGAAGGGTTATCAAGCTCAGTGACAGTTAGTTATTACTGTTAGCAGTTTGTTATAGGTTAGTTAGGTAGGTAGGCTAGGCAGTTAGGCCTTGGCTATAAATAAGCAGGCCAGTAAGGAGAAAGTGTGTGAATTGCGATCTTTCTTTCTTCACTTGACTTTTATTTTGTAAACGTTTTTCTCAATTCTTGAATCAATGAATAAACCCTAGTGCATTCTTTCCCAATTTGTGTTGTTTACTTGTGTTAATTCATGGCCAATTATGCTCGATCCCCTCCAGTTCCCAATCAATTGGGAAGAGGTTCTATCAGTGACCGTGTCATGGCAGGATAAACTATCAGTGCTATGCAAAGTGATGCTCGATCTTCCAAAATCATGTAATAGAAGTCTCCAATGTTTTGAAGCTTCTTCACTCGGACTTCAGGAAGGCCGAGTCTTCACGTAGTGCTATCAACTGCACCATGATTATGGCAAGTATATCGTCCGATAGGATGCTAAATATGTGCAACTGCGAGTCATATTTATGTGTGATGGAGGGAAATTAAGGAATGATAGAGAACTACAAGAGATGAGTTTGGGTAACTTCATCAACTCAGGGACACGATAAGAGATGTTCTGCATTATTACCAAAGTGATTTCTTGCTACCTGGTTTTGGTTGACTTCACCATGATTTTGAACCTGCTTGAAGCAGTAAGAGAATAACAAAACTTGGGTAAGTTTGAGAACTTTGACTATTTAGCAAGGTTCGCAGTATCGGTATAGGAATTGGTATCGGACACTTCCTATGAGTATCGGGATTGGCAGTATTGTCGGGTTCGGATGAGTATCAGACTTTTGGGTATCGAAAAACAAATAAATATTATTAAATTATTAAATTTTAGAAACAAATAGTTTAGGCATTTAGGCATAATTTTATGTATTTTCTAAGTTGTTTCATAGTAGTTTTGAAATTGAACTAAATAATAGTCAACATTGCTGATTGGTTTACATGCGATAAATAAGTTTTCTTCATTTACATTTACATGCTTTGACATTCTTAATATGCTTTGACATCCTTATTAATGTCTTTTTATTTATTTTTTTTCACCGAATTGATTGGGAAAAAGACTACCGATATCGATATCTGTAGAAAATAATAGTAGGGATCATTTTATTGATGGACTACTTCACTACTTATAGGGAGTCTAGCTCCTCTACATACTACAAATTCCGATGTGGGACTAAAAGTCCCTTATTGATTCTCAACACTCCCCCTCAAGATGGGCGATAGATATTAATCATCCCCATGTTACATAGCTTTGACAGACTCAATGAACTAAGACCCTTAGTCAGACAGTCTGCCACTTGTTCTTCTGAGCGAACATAGTCAATCTTCAGTATCCCTTGTTCCAGCTTTTCCTTGATGAAGAATCGATCGATCTCGATGTGCTTCGTTCTCGTTGCTGAACCGGATTGTTCGCTATACTTATCGCAGCTTGACTATCGCTCCGAAGGTGCAATGGTGTCCCTTGTTAGCTTCAACTCTGTTCAGCGCCTTACCATAGCAATTCTGATACTCCTAGAGCCATTGCTGTATTTGCTTCAGCTGTCGACCGTGCTAACCACTGACTGTTTCTTGCTTCTCCATGAAACCAGGTTTCCTCCTACAAAAACACAATACCTGTGGAGACCTTCTGTCGTCTATGCAGCTTGCCCAGTCTGTATCGCAGTATCCCTCAACATCGTGCTCCATTCTTCTTGAACCACAGTCCTTTTCCCGACGTCCCTTTCAGATATCTAGGATCTGAAATACTGCATCATATGACCCGTTCTTGGATCATGCATATAGCGGCTTACAACACTTACTGCAAATGAGATATCAGGGCGAGTATGCCCTAGATAATCAGTCTGCCTACTAGCCTTTGATAACCTTTCGCGATCAACAGGCTCTCCTGCTTTGCTCCCATCTTGCACTTTGGTCAATTGGAGTGATGCTGCTCGGCATCCCAGCATTCTGTCTCCTTCAGCAGATCTAGTGCATATTTCTTTGGTGAGGAGAACAATTCTTGTTCACCATTACACCTCGATACCCAAAAAGTATCTCATCTCTCCCAGGTCCTTCACCTCAAAAACTCTTTGGCGAGTTGTCGTCTTCAGCTTAGTGATCTCATCAGCATCATCACCTGTGATTACTATACAATCCACATATACGCAAGTATAGTTATGGGGCCTCTTGCATGCTGGAGAAAGACTGTGTGATCTGCATTTGTCTGATGGTACCCCATGCCAGTGACAGGCCTTTCTGAATCTGTCAAACCAGGCTCGAGGAGATTGTTTCAGCCCGTAAGCGACTTCTTCAGTTTGCACACTTTTCCATGTGACGTTCCTTCACCTGAACTGAACAGAGTAGCACCCCGGAGGAGTCTCCATGTAACTTCTTGTAGGTCTCCATGAAGAAATGCGTTCTTTACGTCTAACTGGTGTAGCTTCCACCCATAGTTTGCTGCAATGGAGACCAGCGTTCTTACGGTACTCATCTTCGCTACTGGGGCAAAAGTCTCATCATAGCGATGCCATGTCTGGGTATAGCCTTTTGCAACCAGTCTCGCCTTGTACCGCTCAACTTTTCCTTCTGGTGTTTCCTTCACTGTGTACACCATTTGCATCCCACAGCTTTCTTCCCTTCAGGTAATGGTACCAGTCCCATGTCTATTTTTTTCTCTAGTGCCCAAAGTTCTTCTATCATAGCAGCTTCCATCTTGGGTCTTGCTTCCTGCCAATTCTTAGGTAAAGAAGTGGAGTCTACGAAGTGAGGAAGGCTTGATAAGTCGGAGAGATATTAGAATAAGATAAGTAGTGGCGATATCATGTTCATAATCTTAAAAACGAATAGGAGCCTTTCCCGCATTAATGCGAGAAGCCATCCTTAAGGGAGCAATGGGTGGTGGAGAAAAGCATACCATCTGAGTCGGAGAGACCCGCTTCCGAATTCGAGTGATCCGGTACGGGAGTAACATCTTCAGGAGTTGGGGCAGGAGTAGACGAGGGACTTGGCACATTTGGCACAGGGCACGGCACAGTACTGGATGTCTGCTGTCTTCTTATGTAAACTTAGAGCTCCTTTTCCCTTGTCTGCTTCTCCCTGCGTAATGTACGTATGTCTTCTTCATCCTCTGTATCAGTATCAGTGATGCTGTCTTCCCCTTTCTGCCAGTTTGTCACGACAGGACAAAGGTACCGACCCGACAACGACGTTTGGGCGTACTACCCCCTCACGTCTAACACCCGCTGTGTGAGGCGTGTTCCCAAACGCAGAACCTTCGTCCGAACCATAATAAGGTTCCAGCTCTCTGAATGTAACGTCCATGCTTACAAACAGCTTCCGTTCAACCGGGCTCCAGCATACGTAACCCTTCTGTGTCCCGGTGTACCCAACAAAGACACACTTAAGTGCTCGAGGATCCAGCTTATCAACACCAGGCCTGTTATCGTGGATGAAGCATACGCAACCAAATACTTCGAAGGAACGGTGTACGCAGTTGTCCCCGTGAGCATTTCCAAAGGGGTCTTCCAGTCCAGTAATTGAGAGGGCATCATGTTGATGAGATAAGAGGCTGTCAAGACAGCCTGCCCCCACAAAAATTTAGGGACATCATAGCCAGATCATTGTCCGAGCCACCTCCAGCAGGTGCCTATTCTTTCGCTCGGCAACACCATTTTGAGCCGGTGTATAAGCACAAGAGGTTTGATGCAGTATACCATGAGAGGATAAATACGCAGCAAACCTCTTATGGGTATATTCCGTCCCATTATCCAACCGGAAACACTTAACACGAGCATTATACTGTGTCCGCACCCGTTGATGGAAGCTTTGAAATGCCTCGAAAACATCACTTTATTCTTCAGCAGGTAGACCCACGTTACGCGGGTAGAGCAGTCAATAAAAGTAACAAACCATCTATAACCGTTAACACCGTTTGTAGGACAAGGGCCCCACACATCGGAATGAATCATATCAAAAGCAGCAGAACATCGATATCCAGAATGCACATAAGAGCTTCTGGTAGTTTTCCCAACTCACAAGAATCACAAACTAACAACTCTTTATTTGCTTTTTGATATAATGACGGATACAATCGACCAATAACGGGGAAAAGAAGAATGCCCTACACGCCGATGTTAGAGGAGCAGCTCGGCTTCGACACTTCGACTTCGGACTTCCGGTTGGGCGTCTGCAACCAAAGATGCCAGTGCTCTATCCAGACCGGTCCTGTCCAAGTACCATAGACCCTTATGCCATTGCCAGTGCCTAGTCGTCCCCGTTCCTTCTTCTGAAAAGTTACCTTAGGAATATCAAAGAAAACAATACAGTTTAGATCAAGGATAATGGCGCTAATGGAAATAAGATTGACAAGAAAGGAAGGAGCATGTAAGACATTAGATAGAGTGATGGAAGGAGTGCAATCAACAGTGCCTTTACCCGTAACCGGCCTGTAGGTACCATCAGCAGTCTGAATGCTTTCTGGCGACGTTAGAGTAGAGTATTCCCGGAACTCTCTCGGGATCCCGTGACATGGCAAGATGCCCCAGAGTCCATATCCAAGCTGGCTGAGAGACAGATGCAAGAGCAGCGAAGGTATACCGGCACTGGTTTGGGAGAAGTAAGTGCAGTAATCTCTGTAGCGGACGACCCCCAGGAATGACTTGTCTTTCACCAGAACCAAGCTTTGAGCCGCGCATTCTCGAGAACTTTCCTCTCAAAAGGAGTGATGTCCGCCAGCTGATTGTCCCCACCTTCATCCGCCAAATGCGCCTTATTGCCTCCAGAGTAACTGCCCCTTCCACCCCGTAGCTGCCTCGACCACCTCGTCGTCCACCGCGACCACGACCCCGTCCATTCGAGGGAGTCCGTATCAATTTTGGGCAAAAGCGGATGTAATGCCCCGTGTCACCACAGTTGTGGCAAACGCCTCCCGTAGAAGGAGGCTGTGTGAAAGTGGCAAGAGCAGATGTGTCAACTCCGGCCTGCTCTCCCTGGGAGACCCTTGGTAGGCATCAGCTTCAACGTGCTCTTCTTGTGCCATGGCAGCTATGGCGTCTTCTAATGTCGGCAGCGTCGGTTGTGCGAGAAGTACATTCCGCCGTTGCTCAAACGCTGGGTTGAGCCCCTTCAAAACTTCATCATCCGTTGCCGCGAGATATAATCCAGAAATTTCTGGAAATATTTTACAAAAGTCGGTTCAACCTGAGCATCTTCCATGCCAAGAGGATCATAATGATCAAGATCAGACCAGTACTTCTTCAACAAGGCAGCGTACTCAGAGATAGTACGATCGTCTTGGAATACCCTATCGAGCTCATCCTGCAGTTGGAAGACTCGTATGGGGTTTCCCGAACCGGAGTACATGTCTTTCAACGTTCTCCAGATATCAGCAGCTCCTCCATTGCTTCAACGTTACCCGACACTTGGTCGGTCAAAGAGGCTGTCAACCAACCAGCCACGACATTGTTGATAATGTCCCATACAGCAAACTCCTTCGAGGAGTGATCGACAGGGGCCTTGGTGGTGCCATCGACATAACCAACCAAGCCACGTCCCTTCAGCGTCCGCATCGCCTGCCGCGACCATTTCAAGTAGTTGGTCGTGCCTTCCAACTTCGTCTCCAGCTTGTCCAACTTCCCCATTTTGTACGGTGACGGATCCACATCAGTACGGGTCACGCGTGGGGTCGCCTCCGGTAATCTCTTGGTCAGGAGATCCTCGACCAGGGCCTTCATTTCTGCTGTTGGCAACTTCTCATAGATGGAATCCATGACTTCTGCAACTGTAATCAGTGAGGTGTTGTTGTTTCCGGAGTCGTCTTCTGTGGAGTCGTCTTCGTCTTCAGCTACCGGGGGAAAACAACAAAACGAGATCCCTCACTGATATGTCGTAGGTTATACGACCAACTAGAACCACGTCATGATAACGCGTTCGGACGGCTCAAGGATAACCAACATAGTGTGCCTCCTTGCATGAGACAAACCAGAGGTATACCAGCCGTGCAGAAACGATTGTAAAGACAACGTTTCTGAGATACGAAGATCTAAAGAGATTTCGTATTCGTAGCAGAGCTTCTAAAAAGAAGGTACTAATTCTCGAAGGCAACTACAGAGATCTTCTAAAGAGAAGGAACTCTGATTCTCGAGGCAACTACAGAGATCTTCTAAAGAGAAGAAATCTATTTTTTTTTTTTTTTTTTTTTTGGAAACAGCAAAAGAAAACCCTAAAAAGGGTGCTGTAGCAGCAGTAAAGGGGCGGGTTGGGGGGGGGGGCGGCACTGGAGGGGGGGAAGGGGGGCCGGCGGGTCAGGGGGGGGGGGGGCGGGTCAGCGGGCGGGGGGGAAGGGGGGGTGGGGGGGGCTGCTCCGGGAGGGGGGCTAAAATTTTTTTTTTTTTTTTTTGTGTGTGGAGAGAGAGAGAGTTATGGCTCTGATACCATGTAGAAAATAATAGTTGGGATCATTTTATTGATGGACTACTTCACTATATAGGGAGTCTAGCTCTACATACTACAAATTCCGATGTGGGACTAAAAGTCCCTTATTGATTCTCAACAATATCCATCAATATCTCGATATCGGATCGGAATATGCCAAATCGTATTGCTATCGGATGTATCGGATCAGTATCGGCCGATACTGTAAACTATCTATTCACTACCAAAATAACCAACTTTAGCGACGGCCACATCCGTCGCTCGTCCGTCGGTAACATGAATTACCGACGGCATAGCGACGGATATTTGATGAAAATGGCCGTCGGGAAATACGTCGTCGCTACAATTGTCCGTCGCTAAGCCGTCGGACAAATGATTAACCGACGGACTAGCGACTGATTACCGACGGTTGCCTTTCAACGGATTAGCGACGGATTAGCGACTTGTTCCCGTCGGTTTACATGCCATATAATATTAAAATATCCGTCGCTAAGCCGTCGTAAATAGGTCGGTAAAAGCGTATCAGAGAGGTTCCTGATACGCAAAATCGGTCGCTATTCCGTCGCCATTCCGTCGTTAACCTCGACGTTATAGCGACGGATGAGCGACGGGTAGGGCGTCGGCCTGGTTCTGGAAAGCTTCCATATTTCCAGAACCATGTCGACGGATAGTGGGTCGCTAAGCCGTCGCTAGTCCGTCGTCATCCTCGACAGATTAGCGACGAAGTAGCGACACACTATCCGTCGCTAAGTCTCTGGAAACCTACCATATTTCCAGAACCATGTCGACGGATTTGCCGTCGCTAGGTAGTCGACATTCCGTCGCTAATATTAATTGTACCCAGTTAGCGACGGAAGTTCCGTCGCTAGTTAGTCGCTAGTTCGTCGCTACCTGCAAATTTATTTCAAACAGTTAGCGACGGACTCGCCGTCGCTAGGGTCGCTAGGGTGTCGCTAACTGCAAAATATTTATATCACCCAGTTAGCGACGGATATCCCGTCGCTAGTCCGTCGGTAACTGCAAATATTTATGACCTAGCTAGTTAGTCGCTAGTCCGTCGCTAGTTAGTCGCTCGTGTCCGTCGGTAACTGTAAATATCCGTCGCTAGTTAGTCGCTAGTCCGTCGCTAAATGCAACATAAAAAAAAAATTACAGAAACATTCTATTTCCTTTTCGTAAATATTACACATATTCATAATATCCAATATCCAATATCCAAACATCCATGTACGATCAACAAATACCAAATTCATAATATCCAATATCAAACAGAAATATCCAAACACAAATACACAAATTCATAATATCCAAACATTCATGTACGCTTCCAAAATATCCAAAATTCAAAATCCAAAAACAGTACAAATATCCAAAAACAGTACAAATATCATTGAGATGGATCGCGTCGTCGTTCGGCCCTGCGGATGTACTCTTCCACCATGTACGCCGGCACCTGGGACAACACATGCTCTGGAAGGTTGCGGAGCTGCTCTGGCGACATCATGTCCATGAGCCCAATGAGCGCAGTATCCGGTACCAGGCGGACCTCGGCAGAACGGTCAAATGAATAACGTCCAGGGTCGGAAGGACCGGCAACCGCACTAGACGGACTGGGAGCAGACGGATCTGGACCGGGAGCAGAAGAAGGACGCGGAAGGCGCTCCAGCACATCCGACATTAGACTCCGCATTTCCGACATATCGGAGGTGAGAGTCGCAAGCTGCGTCCTCATATCGTCCGACGGGGGCGCGGGAGGAGGCGGGGGCGGTGGATATCTCGGAGTCGCGCCCTGCAACGACGCCGCCAGGGAACCTACGCCGTAGACGCTCCCTTTATTAAAGCCGCCGACAGACTCTACGAACACGTCGTCGTAGCGAGCGGCCATAGAAGAGGGCGTCTGGGTGGGCGTCGTTTCGCCGACAACCTCGGCAGGGGGCTCAATCTGACTAAGGGCCTCACGATATGCAGCCTATCCAATGAATGTGTTTATACTATAAGTTTTCCTAAGTTATAATCTAAATCCTATGTTTCCCTAAGTTATAATTTGAATCCTACGTTCACCTAATTAAGTTAACAATAATTATATTTCTAATATAAATCTCATAAACGTAATTACTTACATCAGTCGCCTGGGCCCTCGCGTCGACGAAGCTCCCGTCTGCCCGCCTCTTGTGTGTATGCAGGAATACATCGTAGGCGGTGACCGACTCCGGCTCTCTCCCCTCCTTTACCGCCCGTTTTGCCTGCATACGAAATATACGTCGAATTAATTAACTACGTATATTAATAGTACCGAATTTAATAGTGAAATGAATTTGCGGTATCTCACCAAATCTGCACGCGTCGCTGCGTGGGGCTTTGAACCTCCCGTATGCAGACCAGCGGCCTGTCTGCTCGCCTTCGCTTTCTCTGATTTCTCCCTGTACTGAGCAGTATTCATCTTATCCAACATCTGCTCGTAGTACTCCTCCCGGAGCCACTTCTTCCTCGAATGCGCCGTACGAACGTCGTACACCGCATTCCGTATCTTCTTTCCGGCGGCGGCTTTGTAGGCCTTGCGAATCAACTCATCGCGATGGAGGGGCCACCAGAACGTCGTCTGACATACAAATTAAATTATCACGTAATTAAAAAATTAGTGGATTAAAGAATAATTAATAATTAACCAAAAGATATATATATACCTTCATCTCCTCGAGCCAGACGTACTGCATGTTCTGAGGCACCTCAGAAAAATTGAGGTAGGGGCCATGGTAGTTTTCCCGGATAATTTGCCCGAGTATCCGGGCAGCATCATACGGGAAAAACCTACAAAGAAGCAAAGACTGGATTATTAACTTGAATAAATGAAACAAATTTAATAAATTAACTTAAATTTACTTACGTATCACCCGCGGGCCATAGCTCTCGTCGGTTCTCGCCTATCGGCCTCTCTGGAGGCGTCGGAGGATCCGCGGGTCCGCGGATGTACTCACCGGTAGCAGGATGAAGCTGAATCCGGGGGTACTCCGGAGCCCACCCTGCAGTAACTGATGGTGTACCCGCTGGTGCATCCGGGGGCGGAACGGATCCGCTAGCGGATGGAGTCTCAGGCCTCGATGAAGATGAAGGATGGGTCGCAGAGATAGATCGACGGCGGGAAGAGTCTGTGGCCGGGCTCTCCAGGTCGGGATCGGAGGACTCTATATCCGGGGTATGTGGAAGGCGACCACGACCGCTACCACCACGACCGCTACCATCACGTCCACGGCCGCTACCATCACGTCCACGGCCACCGCTACCACCACGCCCACCACGGCCAGTACCGCCACCACCAGCACCACCACGGCTACCAGCAGCACGAGTGGTAGTGACCATGACCTGTAAATAGAACACATAAATATAATTAACAATATAGAAGTATAAATGAATATAAAACTGAACTAAAATATATATACCAGCAGCAGGACGGCGAGTGCCGTCAAGACAATGAGAACTAAGAGTGCCATCTGTAAAAAGAAAATCATACAATAAGTAGATGATCGAACGACAAAAACAAAACTGAAATAAGAATGTGTCCGTCTAAACTGAATTCACTAAGTTAGTTGTAAGTGCTTCTAATATATACCGATATTTAATCTAATCATCGTTATCGTCCTCGTCCTCATCGTCATCGTCATCGTTCTCATCCTCATTCTCATCGTCGACTTCATCTATATCATCATCCTCATCGTCGACTTCATCTGTATCATCATCCTCATCCTCATCCTCATCCTCTTCTTCTTCTTCTTCTTCTTCTTCTTCTTCTTCTTCTTCTTCTTCTTCTTCTTCAGGCTCAATACTTGGGACAAGACGCCTCTTTCTCCCCTGGTTGACAGCTAAGTCTTGTATATCAACCTCTTCCTCCCCTCTATTTTCCTCAGCGGTATATCGACATCTTCCACGTCCATGGTATCCGACTGTTGTCCCATGTATTGGGGCTTCTCGATCTGGTCCTCTTGGTATGCTGGGTCTCCAACGTTAAATGTATTTCTAGATTTAATCTTGCATACTGCCCACCAGTCAAATCGATCTCTACGACGCCTTGGGTAGCTTGTATAGTAGACTTGAACAGCCTGACTTGCTATCGCAAACGTGTCGGACCCTCTATACCTCCTGCGATGATTTATATCGACGAATCCAAATTGTTTATCGATTCTCCAACCGATATTTGGTCTCGTATCGAACCACTCACATTTGAACATCACAATATGCATATCATATGGGCCACTATATTGTAAATCTACAATCTCCCGAAGCACTCCATAATAGTCAAAGTCCGGCTCGTCGTCATAGATGGTGCCTCTTATGCAAACACCAGAATTCTTGGTATCGAAGCCGTCATTGAGAAATTCGGCATTTATAGCATGCTGAGTTGACTTAAACTTGAAGCCATTAACGACATAGCCTGACAAAGTCTTTGCATGCTTCTTCGGTCCCAATGCCAAATAACGAATGCTCTCATTTATGAGTGTTGTTTCAGGCAATAAAACCTGTAAACATGTATTGATAATTTAAATATTTTAGCTGCATATTTTAATGGTAGCCGCATAACATATTATCTCAGTTACTTACGTATTTACGAAACCAGGACGGAAAGGTACAATCAACCTCTCTTTGAAGTCCCTCATCTGTAATATATGGTGTCCTCATTTTGACTTCACCTCTAAATACACTGTTAGAGAGAATAAAAATAAGTGTAGTCACTTAATTCACCAAATTAGAGATTATAACGAGGCGTAGTCACTTACTCTCCAAATCTCTCACTTCTTGTATGTCACAATTTAACAAGACATATCGGTGAGCGGTATCATACTCATCGTCGGTCAACCACCGTTTCTTACTAGCCCCAATAGGCTTGCCCCTTAAATTGAATATACCTCCATCCTCAACGTCTTCTTCATTCCTTTGAGGTCTATTTCGATTTGTCTCGACATGAGTATCGAAATAAATGGAGCAGAAATTTGACACCTCCTCGATAAGATATGATTCGCATATCGAAGCCTCTATATGAGCCTTGTTGCCAACTTTCTTCTTTAGATGGTGTAGGTACCTAAAGAGACAAATTATCTTGAGAATTAACAATGAATTGTAAAATCCACTTAAATTTCACTTAAATTATATCGGTTTTTATTTACCTTTCAAAGGGGTACATCCATCGATAATGAACAGATGCACCGACACGGGCTTCGTATGCTAGATGAATCGGTAGATGCTCCATGCTGTCGAAAAAGCCCGGTGGAAATATTTTCTCTAACTTGCAGATTGTTAAGACAATCTTCTCCTCAAGTTGTACCATATGTTGCACCATCAGCTTAGTTGAACAGATATCCCTGAAGAATGTAGACAGCTCGGCCAACGGAACCCATACAGCAGAAGGCAACAACTCTCTCAAAGCAATGGGCAGTAATCTTTCCATAAACACGTGGCAGTCGTGACTCTTCATTCCCGTTAGCTTGCGTTCATTGAGATCAACGCATCTAGACAAATTCGAAACATAGCCGTCGGGAAATCTTAAATTATTATCCACTTGCAGATTATTAATCTATCTTCCTTGCTCAATGTGTATGGCGCTATAGGCTTACTTAATTGTCCACCAGCACCCCTTTGTATCAAGTTCAGATGAGGACGCTTGCATATCTCGGCTATGTCTTGTCTTGCTTTTGGATTGTCCTTCGTCTTTCCTTTAATATCCATGACGGTATTGAAGACATTATCGAACACGTTCTTTTCGATATGCATGACATCAAGATTATGCCTTATAAGATTATCTTTCCAATAAGGCAAGTCCCAGAAGATACTCCGTTTGGTCCAGTTATGGCTTTGTCCGAACCCCTCGACACGATGGTTCGATGGATCTTCCATTGCGGTGGGCAATTCCTTTACAGCTTCCCAAATATCGTATCCCGAAAATCTGGCAGGAGGTTGAGAAAATTTTGTTTTTCATATCTGAACGCGTCCTTATTCTTTCTCCAAGGATGGGTCGCGGGCAGAAATTGACGGTGACAGTCAAAGAAAGAAGTTTTTCCTCCATGCCTAAGGCGGAACGCCTTACTATTTTCCATGCATATCGGACAAGACATGTTGCCGTGCGTACTCCATCCCGACAGCATACCGTATGCTGGAAAATCATTGATTGTCCACATGAGTGAAGCTCTCATCTGAAAGTTCTGTTTCCTGGAAATATCATAAGTCGTGACGCCGATCTCCCACAGCTGTTTCAGCTCATCCACCAACGGCTGTAAATAATATCGATGTTCTTCGTCGGATTTTTAGGACCGGGTATGATAGCTGTCAGAAACATATAAGGAGTCTTCATACACATCCATGGTGGCAGATTGTAAGGGGTAAGAATGACCGGCCAGCATGAGTACTGAGATCCCGACTGTCCGAAAGGGGCGAAGCCATCAGCACATAGCGCCAGGCGTACATTTCTAGGCTCTGCAGCAAAATCTGGATGACACAAATCAAAATGTTTCCACGCCTCTCCATCCGAAGGATGTGACAATTCTCCTTCGTCCTTTATGCGTTCTTCGCTGTGCCACGTCATGTGTTCTGCTGTATTTAGAGACATATACATCCTCTGCAAGCGCTTCGTGATCGACAAGTAATGCATATACTTGTAAGGACGTCGTTTTCTAGTCGACTTTCCTTTTCCCTGTACTGGCTTGTAACGATCCGCATTACAGAAGCTGCAACTTTCTGATACGCAATTCTCTTTGTAGTACAACATGCACCCGTTGCGACAACAATCTATCTTCTCGTACCCCAGTCCCAGTTGTCGGACCATCATCTTTGACTTGTAGAAGTTTTTTGGTAGCTCTTTTGATTCCTTCGGTAACACCTCCTTGATTACTTCTGTGATCCGATTATAGCAAGCTTGTGGCAAGTTAAAATCAGACTTTATGTTCAACAACCGCATCGTCACTGACAGTGCGGAATGAGTCTCACAACCAGGATATAGAGAAGTATCTGCGTCCTGAAACATGTCATAGAACTCCTTCGCCTCGGGATTAGGATCCTCCGGATCAAAATTAGGCCCTGCCGCATCATACACCATATCTCGTGCAAGGTTCTGCAGATCTCCATAATCAACAGAGCATCCGTGGTCTTCGATGACATCCGTTGCAGCATTATCATCAAAAGCATAAGTAGCAGCTTCCGCAGCCTGTCTTTCCGAATATAGTTCACCTTGCGATGACACAGGCCGTAATTACGTACGAAACCCTTACGGGTCAAATGATCTCTCACAGTCACCACTTCTTCGTAACGTCTATTGTGACATTTAACACATGGACACTTAATTTTGTTACCTATGTACTGAGCTTTGCTCATTGCATAATTAAGAAATACTTCCACGCCTGCCTGAAAATCGTCACTCACACCAATTCTACTCTCGTGTTGCCGTTTGTACATCCATGTACGATCAACAAAGTAACGACTCATCCTCAATTTGGATGTGAAAATCTGTATCGTAAGACAAACTAAACATAAGAATAGCCCGATACCGATACTCATAAATTTGGATTAGGGTTAGGATGTTAGATATAAGTGAACTAGGTGATGTAGAGTACAATATAGGGAACTATGAATGGACTGAAAGTTGCACATGAGAAGGTTCAATGAAGGGCCCATAAATGGGTTCACATGATAAGTTAGTAAGAATCCACATATACATACTCCCCCGTCTCAGGAGTGTGTCTGGCTCCTATTTAGAACAGCACAGGTCACAACATGTCCAGAATAGCAAAACAGAGCTCTACAATGTATATCGGTATCGGACTATTCCTACGAGTATTGGTATCGGCGATATCAATACTCGTGTGAATAGGAGATTGCAATATAAGTCTAAGCTATCTAGCTAACATGTATACTTGCATTTACATTGTATCATAACTTGTATCTAGTTACCTTGCTAATCATGTATATACTCTTAACATATATGTGAAGACACTATACTAACATGTATTTAAATCAAGGTTCAAAGTATCGGTATCGGAATCGGTATCGGACTATATATTCCTACGAGTATTGGCATCGGTGATATCAATACTCGTGTGAACCAAACTCTGTGTGTGTATTCCAGGTGACTGTGAACCATAAAACAGGTGTATGTGTGAGCTATGAGCTTATGAGTGTTTCAGGAATTACATTCTCAGTTCGACCCAAGACAGTGATTAAGAATTTCTCAGGATTTAACAACGTAAACATTAATAGGAAACCAGATTTCAGGAACCAACTTACAGTGGGCATGTGTTCATGTGGGCTCAGACATTGGAAATATTGACAAGAATATTAAATCAAATCAATTTGAACGAAAAAAATTACAGGAACTCAATGCCAGTGGACTAACATCGAAAATCAAATAACTAATTAACCCACCATTTAATCAATATGGATCAATCTTCAAATCAGTTTAAAAGGGATAATTATAATCAAGTATTAAGGAAATGAATCTAACATGTTGAATTCTAACTAATCAGTGAAAACTAATCAGTGAACTAACTACAGGAATCTAAATGTGTAATGACAGTTTAACATTAACCAAGTTCGAATTGTAATCGCCAAATTGAATTCTAACTAATCAGTGAACTAACTACAGGAATCTAATCTAACATGTTGTTTAAACATGGAAAAGAACTTGCAAAAATCAGTATAGAACTGGAATTAAAATCGGTTTCAAACAGGAATGTCCAGCTATCAGTCCACATTCCATCCAAACTCAATGTGAATCCTCATTCAAAATCCCAAATTATTCTCCACATGAACCCAACATCCCAACACATAAACCTAACATAATAACTAGCTTTCAGAAATAAAATTCTAGATAACACATATTATTAATCGTTAAGAAAATAGGAAACAGTGGTTACTTGATATATGAAGTATCAGAAATGTAAACCAGCCTCGACCATACAGGAGAGTTAAGATAAGCTTCAGGTTAAGTGTCAACGAGAGCACGCATGAGATAATAATTCAAAGAGAAAATTTGCATAGGCATGAAAGCTCGAGCGAGTAAGTATCAAATAAATGAATAATACAGTCAACCCGGAAAATCGGTATTCGGTAGCTTCTAAATCATAGTTTGCGATATCGGCCGATACCGATACTGGTATTGAAGTCGAAAGAGAAAGTTTGGGAATTGTTCGTCCCCCGTAATGGTTTGGATCTATCTGAGTGTTGGGTAGTTTAAGAAACTGTCGAAGATGGATGAGCTAGTTTTCTTTTCTTTTCTTTATTCTTCCTTCCTTCGAACAAGTGCATGGATAAAAGCAATTGCCAGACAGTCACGCATATATGGGGCAATTCCAAACAACACCCTGGTTGCGTCTGCACCTCACGGCGAGACCATCCACGCTCGCCAGTGAATGAAAATACTATCGGGTCACTAACTAAAGGAGCAATTAAGTAGTACTGAGTTCTAGTTATAGTATAGCAAATACTATTTGTTAATATACTCCGTGGATTCGTCTTCGTTGCTGATGATTATTAACCAGTTCTTCTCACATTATGTAAACCCTAGAATGCAACACTGATTAAAAAATTAATGAAAAGTCATAATCCCCACCCCCTCCCCCAAAGAAGATTAAGAAACAACAATAATAAAGAATTTAGAATAGAAAATGAATGGGTTACTAAAAAAAGGAATGGGTGTTTTGACCGGAGTCGGGATTGTTTTGGCTCGCATGGAGATTGAAGGAAGCCTTGGCGAATCTGAGGTATATGTAACGGGAGAGAAGAGTGGGCATGCTGTTGGCAACACGAAGCAACCCCTTTCGACCCCCTGACCCCATTCACAACCACCCCCCCCCCCCCCCGCCCTCTCCACCCCCGCAAGCCGACCCCCCCCCACTCCCCCCCCCCCCCCGGCCCCAAAACCCAAAATTAGAGAAAGAGAGAGAGAGAGAGAGAGAAAGATACCTGGTAAAGAGAGAGAGAGCCGCGAGAGAGAGAGAGCCGCGCGCGAGAGAGAGAGAGCCGCGAGAGAGAGAGAGAGTTTTGGGGGAATGAAAAATTTCCCCCGTCGGTTCAATTTAAGTTAGGGCACAGAACCTAGCGACGGAATAGCGACGGAATAAATTAGTCGCTAAACCGTCGCCAATTAAAAGCTGTTTTCCGACGGATATATCCGTCGCCAGTTAGTCGCTAAAGTTCCCGCCAATGTTTTAAAGATTTTGCCGCCACATTTGCGACGAAAAGAATCCGTCGCTAACGTTCGTCGACTTAGCGACGGAAACCGACAAATTTTTACATTTAAAATTGGAAAAAATTATGTTATGTTGTCTGTCGCTAATCCGTCGCTAAGATGTCGAAACTGGTCGCTATTAGCGACGGAATCCGTCCGTCGCTAAACTTCCGTCGGTAAGTGGGGTATTTTAGTAGTGATTCATCTGGATAGATACATGGAGACTAGCTACTTTAGCCAATTGGGACTAAAGAAGTGAATACACTAAACACAAGGAAGAAACCTATACAATGTCACTATTCTTAGAAGTGTTGTCCTCAAACAACATGTAGCAGCCAAGGTTTTCGTATTAAAATAGAGCCTTTAAGTTTAACCCCCAAGCATGTACTTAAATTAGATAAATACCTTTATTTAGTTGATCAAATTGGATAAGTACTTGATTGTTATCAGTACAATGTTAAGTGATAGAGCTTTGTTTCAGGGAAAAATAATAATTTCAACTCCAATATTTGTCGGAGCTTAAAATGCTAAAAGATGTAAGCCCCTAAAGCTAGTTTATTATTTTTATATTAGATGGAAATAGGTTTCATGGACACATACACGGATTCATATAAGGTCACGATACGGATTTGGAATACGGATACGACATGGATACGGTGAAACATATTTATACATTTGATCATAACAACATCTATACTTAAGCATGCTTTTGACTAGTAAGTAGGTTGTAAAAGGTTTGAGAAATGAGTCAGTTCAAAAAAATTTTTTCTCATATTGGACATGCCAAAATCATCTTCAACTATGTTTTGCGTCCCTTTGAAGCCTAAACATGAGTGAGTCTTATCTTATACTAGTATCAAGGAAGTATCATGTCCAATACACGTCGGATACGAATACGAATACGGGCACGGATGTGGTCCTCTGGACGAGTATCCGTGCAACTATGATGGAATCCCTTAGTAGTGGCTGATATATGCTGAGTATTTTTCGTCTTTTTTGCTTACAAGACCCCGTGGTCGATGCAACCTCTGAAATTTTCAGAATGGGTGACACGGTGATGCAACTGACCCTGTTATTGGCTTTTCATCTCCAGTGTTATTTGCTCTTCTCCACACTTATTTTTTCTTGCATCAATTGGAGCTACACCTGATACTCTCCATAGACTATTTTTCTTTTCATCAATTGAAGTTGCTGATGGCTGTTGATGTACTGATAGAGCCAATTAAAAAAAAATTTCTGACAGATTTTCTAACCAAGTTATCCAAATATGCAGCTCTATTCAAAAGGTGACTGAAGCTTCCATCAAGGTCTTGCTGAGTTGCTTTAGTCCAGACTCAGTTTTCTCAATAAGTGCTGAATTTTAGTGTATCTTGTACTTTGCATAGGCACTCATTTTCTTTCATCAATTGAAGTTGTTGTTGGTTGCTGATGTAGTGGTAGAGCCAATTTAATTTTTCTGCAGATTTTCTAACCAAGTTATCCAACTATGCATCTCTATTAAAAAAAGTTACTGAAGCTTCCATCAAGGTCTTGCTGAGTACTAACTTGGTTTAGTCCAGACTCTCTTTCTCAGTAAATGCTGAATTTAGTGTATCTTGTACTTTGCATAGGCATTATCTTGTACTTTGCATAGGCACTATTTTTCCTTCAGAAAATTTTCAAAAGGTAACAAAAGAATGTAAAATTATAGAGAAGGTAATATGTTGAAAAAATTACGACAAAAGTGATGTGTCGCCAACACACTTGGCGACATGAATGTAATTTTCTTTTTCGTTTTTGTTTTCTTTTCAAAGTGGTAGAGGGTGCCCTATAACTTTGGTCAACAAATACACAGTCTTTTCCGTCACAAAATCTGGAAATTTTTTTTTTTAAAAATTGTAGTGATGTCGTCAACTGAGTTGGCGACATGAGTGCATGCACTCGACATGTTACTTCCCCTACATTTCACCCAACATGTTATCTTCTGTGTCATTTAATACTCTTTTATTACCTTTTACAAAACTCTCTGATTTTCTTTCATCAAATGAAGTGGATGGTTGTTGATGTAGTGATGGAGCCAATTTATTTTTTTCTGCCAGATTTTAACCAAGTTATCCAAATATGCATCTCTATTAAAAAAATGTTACCGAAGCTTCCATGAAGGTAGTGTATCTTGTACTTTGCATAGGTATTATCTTGTACTTTGCATAGGCACTATTTTTCTTTCATCAATTGAAGTTGATGGTTGTTGATGTAGTAATGGAGCCAATTAATTTTTTTCTGCCAGATTTTCAAACCAAGTTATCCAAATATGCATCTCTATTAGAAAAAAGTGACTGAAGCTTCCATCAAGGTCTGGCTTAGTTCTAACTTGGTTTTGTCTACTAAAGAGTACTATGACGCAGCTTGTAAACTATCTTCAGAATATATTGAAAATTTTGTCTACAGCGGTCGTGGACGTAGCTTATCGATCTGAGAATTGAAACAAGTTAAATTCAGTGTGTTCTTGTACGTCTTCTTTTCCTCTTCTCTATTGCTTTCTTTGTGCGCAATCGCAAAGGGATCGGAAATCTCAACAAAGATTAACCCAATCTGTGTCAAGTAGTAGAACTTCTCACCATTGATACATTCCCCGGGAGCTACTGTCCTGTAGTAGCACCTTGATGATCGTATGTATCCCTCGTAACATACATCCAATATACTAACAAGTCTGACTTTGGCAGCCTCATGAGAGTGATAGGTATAATTGGCAAATACTAAGTATTTAAGTGATTTTATTCTAAAAAATAAATGTTTGTTTATAATATTCAATGGTTAGTACTGACAGATATCAAGATCCAGTCACATTCTTTGTAAATATAGTTAGGCAACAACTCTTTCCTTCTCGGAAATAATATTCAACACATACCAACTTTGAATTTAAGAGAGGAATGAAATCATATTCCACTATAATTATTAATTAAGGTTTTTTGATCCAATAGTTGTGAAGGAAATAAGCCATGTAATATGATCAATATCCGGGCCTGTACTGGCTACAGACCCCAGCATGTGAACAACTGACATTATGGCTGGAAATAACTATCATGAGATTGACTATGAACTAAACATTTGACTATCATTTTAAATAGAGAGTTTGACTAACATGTGTCCCCAGATACATATTTAGTTATATTTAATGCATCTTAATAAACTTCATTTTTATTATAAATAAATAAATAAATGGTAGGAGTGGAACAATTTTCTACCAAGTTCCAAACATATACGTCGGACATTTAAATTTTCTTTTTACTATTGTCTTTATTTTTGTATTGCCGCTTACCAATTTTGATAGTAAATACACTCGTGTATTGCATCAAATATCAAATAATTGCAAAAAAAAAATCAATTAATTCTTACCAAATGAGGAATACTAATTTATACACTTCTGTATGGTACCTTATGCTAAATAAGAATTACCAAATGTTACTTAACATGTACCACGAGGATACTTCATACATAACACAATAACTTAATTAAAACAATAAACTTTGAGTATCACCTGTCAATGCTAGTATAACTTATTTAAGACCATTATAATTTATTTATTACAAATTATGTGATCAATATTGTCACTCCATACTTCCTCGCCTTCTCTTGATGTTTAAGTCTTTTATATCTTGTTCTGGAAATTGCTGAGGAACCCAATTTCGGGGTTGGTTTTTATGAAAATCCACCCGCATGATGGGTTTTATGAAATGTCCAGAATTATATATTTCACGTTAAGTATTCCAAGATTCCCTTTAGATGCTCTGTATTTACAAAATTAATACCATAACTACCCTCCGCACAAACTCAGATCTGGATTGCGATTCTCTTCTTCTTCTTCACGAGAGATCTGAATTCCATTGCTCTCATCTTCAGCAGAGATCGTGTAGCTCCCCTTCCCGAAAATTAGAAATAGTTTATTTTTTTAATTATTTTATTCGAATGGTGATTTTTAGATTTTTTGTAAATAAATATTGTTTCGTGTACACAATTTTACGTGAAAGACCTACTTTAGAAATGATGATTTTATTAAGTTCATTGAGAAGTTACAAATAGAAATGTTTATAGGTTTATATATATATTGGATATATATATGCGGATGTGGGGACATACGCTTAGTGTATATATATATATATATCTATAATATGTGAAGAGGAATATAAATTTTATTGATGAATATATATATAGGAAAATATAGGGGTATATAATTGGTGTGGATATTTATATATGTGTGTGTATAAATATTAATTGGCGATATATACGTATATATGTGTATATATATATGGAGATATGTATATATATATTGATATGTATATATTTAATATTGTTTTCTTTAAATACTATAAATAAGTATAAGTAACTATAAATGATTATATATAGATATATATAAATGTACGTGCATATATGTATAAAATATACATTGTATATAGGTAAGTGTGTATATATGTATATACAGAAATATAGGTATATAAATATATATATGCGTGTATTGATATATATAAATGAATACGTATTTGTGTATAAGATGTATATGTATATGTATGGAAGTATATAGATACATGTGTAAAGTTATATATAAATATATACATGTAACTAGTATAAAAAGAAAAAGAGAATGAATGAATAGAAATCCCAGCCAAGCTACTAATCCTAAACACCCCAAACCAGCCCACGTTGGCTCATCCTTCCCAAGTGGCGTTCAACAAGCCCCAGCAGAGAATTCAAACCGAGGCAAACCGACCCGAGAGCTTGGCCCAAGCAGGGGCTCAGCTCGAGCAGCCTTCCCAAACCGAACGCCTACAACCCCAGACCCGAGCTCCCTTTGAAACCCGTACACAACAGGTTATATATCGAGAGAGAGCGAGTAAGAAGGGAAACAAAACTCCCAAACCCTAACTCGAACACACACCTGTCACCAACGCCGCCCACCCTGCGCACCTTCCCCAGGGCCGCGCGCCGCGATGGGCCACCGCGCGCCACCGCGCGGGTCGCCGGAGGCGCGGACACACGCGCGCGCGAGACGAAGATGGCAACAGCAGCAGTAGCTGCGGGAAGCCGACTTCACGGGCAGATTTCCGCCTCCGTGTTCGACCGTTTTGCGTGCCGATTCCTCTGGTATGTTCACAACATGACCCTCTTTAATCCCTATTAGATAGTTTAATTTCTAATGATCCGAGGCTCGAGAGAAATCGAGTGAAAGTTGACGAAAAACCTGTTAAAACAGGACACTGGTTTCAGTCCCAAACACCCAACTTCACGTCGATTTTTCCACCAATGTATCCTTCGAATCAGAAAACTTTCTAAACAGAAGTTAAACCCAACACATAGGGCTAGAAATTTCCAGTAGGAAGTTTGTAGAAATTTACTTTGTACAGAGAAATAAACATATGTAAACTTCGTCAAAAACCTGTTTTAAAAACTAGAAAATCGCTCCACATGATGTGCGTCACGCCAATCCGGACGACGTGGTCGCGCACCGAAAGTATCGAAAGCTGCGTAACAGCTTCGTGGTCGTGTGGGCTTTGACGGAATTCAAATTGGTTGCGTGTGCGCGACGAATTTGATGCGTATCCGTCGAAATTCTCCGTATCGTGCACGTTGCAAATTTCTCAATTACGTTGTGCACGTTCGTCGGATCGAGACAAAACTTGTGCCAACAGGACCGTATTTTTCTGGTCCTGTATGCCAAGTTTGGTCCAATTCTGAGACTGTTGACAAAATCACCGTTTTGCGGGCCCACGGTCCCACTCAACGGGCGATTTTGTGCACGGCCCGCCGGAATCCAACTATGGACATACGGTTGGGTTCGTATCGGAAAACCGGATCCGTAGACATTTAGTTTGACGACTTTAGAGACCGTTGACTCTGGCACGCTTTTCGGTGCAAAGCGGGTCCAACGGCGGACATCGTTTTTGCCCGAAATTACCGTTTTGCCCCTGTGTCCAGAATTGGACTTAAGGACAGGCAATCCTAGCTAATTTGACTATTCTGAGATCATTGGTATTTTATTTCAGCTTCCGGGGACGGTTGTATGGGCTTTGACCATTGTGGCATAATTAGTGGTACAGATTGTCGGTTTCACCAGCAGAGGACCACAGGCGAGTACAGTTTATTGTTTGCATTTCGATATTGATCTTTACTATATTTCATTGATTAGTCATTAGTTATGTGATTATTTTCTATTATAAATTGTTGAGTCGGGAATGAGAAGTACCAAGGATGTGTGATCTGACCTTAGACCGTGTAGACCGTGTAGACCGTGTTGCATTTATTTCTTGTAGACCGTGTAGACAGTGTTTATTTATTTCTTGTAGACAGTGTAGACAGTGTTTTATTTATTGCATTTAAACTGTGTAGTTAATGATTATTATTCTGTAGATAGTGTTTCTTTACTGCAATATTAACTGTAGACCGTGTAACTTAGACCGTGTAACTGTAGACCGTGTAACTTTAGACCGTGTAGACCGTGTCGCATAATTGTCCCGAGACCGATCACATATCAAAGGTACTTCTAACAGTCGGGGAGAGTATTTTGTGTCTATTTACTTACTATTGGTTTTTATATTTCATGTTTATTTTCAAACCCATGATTGATGTCTAACCTTTGTTTATAGTCATTTTCTTTATTTGAAATTGCATTCAGTGGATTGTGCTCGTTCCATTCCTGACTGGAAACCAACATTTTCAGGTTAGCCGTGGATTCACTTAGCTTGGGGAGTGACGGGATCACTTGCAGACAAAGCCTAGAAACTAGCTAGATAGCGGAGTTGTAGTCATTCCAATAGTTGTACAAGTTTATATTTTTCCGCAAATGTAAATCTTGTGATTATTGTAAGTTAAATTAATTTTTGTGATTGAGCAGTATTTGTGATTTTGATCTTCATGGCCGTGACAGCGTTCTACCGCCGACACTGCGGCGTAGGCTGGCTTGGACACGTCTCGTATCCGTTAAAAAAAAAAAAACGGGTGCGGGTCGTGACAAGTTTTTGTGGTGGCCCATGCAGGTCAGTCTTCGCAAATCACGCGAACTCGTGATGGTACTTAAGTTAGTTGTACTATTGCGAGCCTGCGGCAAGGAAATGCTCATTCACGAATTAAGATTAATTTAATTTAAGTGAATGACTAGGACTAGGAGTCCCTTATACAAAATTACCGATGGGTAGTCTAGGCCATGCAATTTAGGATAAGGGTCATTAATTTTGATACCATGTCAGATCCCCATAGTTACACTATTACCTCTTGATAGGACGATATGATCCAATGTGGATAGATTATTCACTTGGTAAGGCAGAGTTTCCTAGAGTAATGATCTAACCTTGATGAATTATTCAATTCATTCTCCTTGCCTCTAAGATATCATCCCCATATCCTAGCCGAATTATCTATATAATTGCTAGTTGCCCTAAGAATCATTATTTTACAAAGTTCTGATTTTGTTATCCATATACGGACCTTGAGTTAGTTTCGATTCAAGTTTGTCCCTCAGAGGCTTGAATACACATGGAAGAGTTAGAATATTTGTTTTCTTTTGTCCTCAGTTATTTCCCCATGTGCAATCTTTTATCTTAAGGGTTGTGACTGTTAGGACAAATGCTTACGCTTTATTTCATAGGCAATTTGTTTGAATCTCTAGGAGCTCATAGGTTTTTTTACGGATGTAGTTAAGAGAATATTAGTTGACTCGTGATGGCAGGACAGCAGCGCACTGTCGCCATTATTTGAATTATAGAGACCATAGATTTACTGCAGCCAGCAGCGCACTGGCGAGACACGACTCCTAGAATTGAAATTAGTCTAAGAAAATATAGGATTATAGAATATTTCTAAAACTATGGCTAGTGGTCCTCTTTGATCGTAGTTACCCTTGTGACAGGTAGAGTATCTGATAGGATATCACATCTAAGCCACGGAACCAAGGGTTTACCATCGTACGATTTTACGGGCGAGGCGTAGTCGTCCGGTGAAACAACTTCAGACGTGATTACAAATTAGGGATACCATAGAGGATATAGGACAGTGCCCTGTATGTTCTATAAGACCCGAAGCCAATAGTAGTGGAAGTTTTGTAAGTTGGGTAGCATGTCTCCCTACCTAGCGTCCTGAAGTCCTTGTGACTTATTGACGAGGAAATTGATTAACGCTAATAGGTTTACCTGGAAAATAGAAAATAAAGGTCCATAACCCATTAGTCAACCAAGTCTTTGTGGATAAGAAGATAGTAGGAAGACCGTATAAGCAAGACCACCGAGTAAGGTTTGATTCTCACAAAACTCGAAATACTTGTGCCTTCTTTCAAAAATCTCGCATAATTGTATTCGACTAACTTAACAAACGCTACTGTTACAGCTTAGTTTTGCAAGCTTACTCTTTTATCGAGCTTGATCCAAGACATGTTTATTGGGGACGCCCACTAACATATCGTCTAATCAGAATTGATATATTACGGTCTGATCAGCCGTAGTACACTCAGTTCGCTTCCTCTTATTAACCTACGTGGATTGAGAGGTAGATGTCTATAGGATCTCATCCGCGACTGCCTTGACAATTCCTCTTGAATTATACATTCGCCTTTGAATCACGAATTTGTATTCAGTGATATCTTTATTGAACTCTTTATTCGTTTTTGTCTTTCACTAATTTGGAAAGACGGAAGCTCGTGAGTGGCAGAAAGATACCGAGTATCCCCATGGCTATGGTAGTTGTATACACAAGGGTAGTTATCGTCAGCCAGCCATATGATCGAGTTACTCGTTCTCCTCTCGACCCCAAACTGTTATCGGGACTTTCTAGCTACCTGAATTTGAGAATGATTAGGGTTTTACCCTTAGTCGAAATGCCAACCCAAGAGACCATCTATCCTCAAGGAACCAATTGTTGTGAGCCTCTAACTATTTGCTGGAAGCTTGCACTAACTAGCAATCCTTAAACCTTAACCCAACCTTTCCTCGACCAAGCCCACAGTTTAGACATAAGATGAATAGACAAGAATAGGGACAATTATTTACCGTGACTATGGTAGATGCTCATCCCGAGATTGGATTCCAACAAATATTACCCTAGTTATGTAAATTTTTTTATTAAGACCTAACTAGTGTTGGAACACCACAGTCACTAGCTTAGCCAATACCATGGCTTATATACCCTGTCATAGTATGATCTAGCAGTGGTCAACAGTCCATACCACTAGAACCCTTGTGAAAATAGTCTGACAGGCTTGACACAGATAGAAATTCACGACTCAGTTGATAGAATTCCCTTCATGCGACGTGACTTAGAGTTGGTTACCCCTCGACAACTCTTGTACACTGTGGACAAGCATGTCATTCTATTTTCCCGACCATGTGTCATTGTGTACACTCATTTTCCAATTATTGAGAAATGATCTTCGACTTGATTTATATCTACCATATTCCGTTACGTCGTACCTTATTCTTTATTACCGAGAATCGAGGTACGATATCCTGACATTGAAATCCTTCTAACCTCATTATACCTAAAACTATATCCTAGCTTCTAAGGTGGGTAGACTGTAAGCCTCCTAAAATTTTTGGGATATACAAGGATTACCGATGGATTTGAATAACTTCCATTAGGATGATGATTAGTGCTCTTGGACTCCCACTTTCCATCTAGATCATATTATGTTCTCGACCGTGTCACTAACAATCGGAGCACGAGACCAGCTGTTACCTTCCAACAAAGTTCATATGTAAGATCTAGACGAGTCCACCTTCATCTAGGCATATCATGTCCCACTCAAGCATGTCCCCTTGTACCCTATTTTATGGTACGACTTTCAGGTTAAAAAGGACTAGCGGTAACCCTTACCATAGCACCTACCCGTTATACTTTTCGACTTTAATGAGACTCAACCTTGACTCGAATCTTTCGACTCAATATATGTTGGTGATCGACTCGAAGCCCACTACGCACCTGTCACCAGTATGCCACTCAATCGTGCCTTCTCGTGCTACTTAAACACAAAAGACACTGAAGACGCATCTTGGACTGACTGACCCACTAGTTCAACCACTTGGGTAGAAACCTACTCTAGGTTACCCTAACCTAGTAGAAGTAGTTTAATATTAGGATCTTGTCCAGTCCATGTAGATTGAAGTCCAAGGTTCATCCAACCGCCGATTGAGGTACAATTGAGGAACCCAATAAGACCCAGTAAAATCCATCCATACGTACCACTATTTTTGGACTGTAAGCCGAACTATTTAAAATAGGATCCCATACCTATTATGTAGTCTCCACCTCTTAGAATGCGAAGTCATCTGTAACCTTTATTTTCAACTACCTGGAAATTGCGATCCGATCTTGTATTGCAGTTATATCCCTTGCTCGTGTGTTTAATTAAGCACGAAAAAGGTCATAATCTTGATTTCTTAAATTCTATTCCATTATAAAATCTTGTGCAGATAAAATTTTGAGAACGGAATTTATGTATTACATGGATTGCAAGCCCTCTAAGAGCGAAGGGTTCTTCGATGTAGCAAGTGACTGGACTAGAGTAGCCCAATCTAGCGAATAAGACTATAGGTTCATAAATACTCTTTCTACCTGTGTTATTGTATATTCTCTACCGTCCTTTAAACTTCATAATTGCTCTTGATTATTCTTCCTTATCCTCCTGTCCTCTCTTTTGCAGATAGACGAAGGTCATACTTATTAGAATTCACCAATATTTCTTAGCTACTTGTGTAAATTACTGCTTGCTAAGTTCGGGTTGCTTGATAGATACGAGAGGATTATAGATACCATATGCCTAGATATTTGTTGGTAGGATTGTTAGCAACCAGTTAGAAGATTGTAATATTCTAGTATGAGGGAGTAGTGTGACCCAAGGTGGGTAGAAGTCCTCAAGGACTCGTAGTTACGAAATGGCTAGGAGGAGGTTATAAAAATTTTGGGGAATTAAATTGGAGGAGATTAAGGGAATCCTAGACCTTGAAATCTTAAGGAATGGTTACAAATTAGAATTTCGAGGACGAAATTATTTTAAGGTGGGTAGATTTGTAGCTCCCCTTCCCGAAAAATTAGAAATAGTTTATTTTTTTAATTATTTTATTCGAATGGTGATTTTTAGATTTTTTTGTAAATAAATATTGTTTCGTGTACACAATTTTACGTGAAAGACCTACTTTAGAAATGATGATTTTATTAAGTTCATTGAGAAGTTACAAATAGAAATGTTTATAGGTTATATATATATTGGATTATATATATGCGGATGTGGGGACATACGCTTAGTGTATATATATATATATATATATCTATATATATATATATATAATATGAAGAGGAAATATATTTTATTGATGAATATAATATGGAAATAGGGGTATATAATTGGTGTGGATATTTATATGTGTGTGTATAAATATTAATTGGCGAATATACGTATATATGTGTATATTATATATGGAGATATGTATATATATTGATATGTATATATTTAATATTGTTTTCTTTAAATACTATAAATAAGTATAAGTAACTATAAATGATTATATATATAGATATATATAAATGTACGTGCATATATGTATAAAATATACATTGTATATAGGTAAGTGTGTATATGTATATACAGAAATATTATATAAATATATATATGCGTGTATTGATATATATAATGAATACGTATTTGTGTATAAGATGTATATATGTATATATGTATGGAAGTATATAGATACATGTGTAAAGTATATATAAATATACATGTAACTAGTATAAAAAGAAAAAGAGAATGAATGAATAGAAATCCCAGCCAAGCTACTAATCCTAAACACCCCAAACCAGCCCACGTTGGCTCATCCTTCCCAAGTGGCGTTCAACAAGCCCCAGCAGAGAATTCAAACCGAGGCAAACCGACCCGAGAGCTTGGCCCAAGCAGGGGCTCAGCTCGAGCAGCCTTCCCAAACCGAACGCCTACAACCCCAGACCCGAGCTCCCTTTGAAACCCGTACACAACAGGTTATATATCGAGAGAGAGCGAGTAAGAAGGGAAACAAAACTCCCAAACCCTAACTCGAACACACACCTGTCACCAACGCCGCCACCACCCTGCGCACCTTCCCCAGGGCCGCGCCGCGATGGGCCACCGCGCGCCACCGCGCGGGTCGCCGGAGGCGCGGACACACGCGCGCGCGACGAAGATGGCAACAGCAGCAGTAGCTGCGGGAAGCCGACTTCACGGGCAGATTTCCGCCTCCGTGTTCGACCGTTTTGCGTGCCGATTCCTCTGGTATGTTCACAACATGACCCTCTTTAATCCCTATTAGATAGTTTAATTTCTAATGATCCGAGGCTCGAGAGAAATCGAGTGAAAGTTGACGAAAAACCTGTTAAAACAGGACACTGGTTTCAGTCCCAAACACCCAACTTCACGTCGATTTTTCCACCAATGTATCCTTCGAATCAGAAAACTTTCTAAACAGAAGTTAAACCCAACACATAGGGCTAGAAATTTCCAGTAGGAAGTTTGTAGAAATTTACTTTGTACAGAGAAATAAACATATGTAAACTTCGTCAAAAACCTGTTTTAAAAACTAGAAAATCGCTCCACATGATGTGCGTCACGCCAATCCGGACGACGTGGTCGCGCACCGAAAGTATCGAAAGCTGCGTAACAGCTTCGTGGTCGTGTGGGCTTTGACGGAATTCAAATTGGTTGCGTGTGCGCGACGAATTTGATGCGTATCCGTCGAAATTCTCCGTATCGTGCACGTTGCAAATTTCTCAATTACGTTGTGCACGTTCGTCGGATCGAGACGAAACTTGCGCCAACAGGACCGTATCGTTTTTCTGGTCCTGTATGCCAAGTTTGGTCCAATTCTGAGACTGTTGACAAAATCACCGTTTTGCGGGCCCCACGGTCCCACTCAACGGGCGATTTTGTGCACGGCCCGCCGGAATCCAACTATGGACATACGGTTGGGTTCGTATCGGAAAACCGGATCCAGACATTAGTTTGACGACTTTAGAGACCGTTGACTCTGGCACGCTTTTCGGTGCAAAGCGGGTCCAACGGCGGACATCGTTTTTGCCCGAAATTACCGTTTTGCCCCTGTGTCCAGAATTGGACTTAAGGACAGGCAATCCTAGCTAATTTGACTATTCTGAGATCATTGGTATTGTTTATTTCAGCTTCCGGGGACGGTTGTATGGGCTTTGACCATTGTGGCATAATTAGTGGTACAGATTGTCGGTTTCACCAGCAGAGGACCACAGGCGAGTACAGTTTATTGTTTGCATTTCGATATTGATCTTTACTATATTTCATTGATTAGTCATTAGTTATGTGATTATTTTCTATTATAAATTGTTGAGTCGGGAATGAGAAGTACCAAGGATGTGTGATCTGACCTTAGACCGTGTAGACCGTGTAGACCGTGTTGCATTTATTTCTTGTAGACCGTGTAGACAGTGTTTTATTTATTTCTTGTAGACAGTGTAGACAGTGTTTTATTTATTGCATTTAAACTGTGTAGTTAATGATTATTATTCTGTAGATAGTGTTTCTTTACTGCAATATTAACTGTAGACCGTGTAACTGTAGACCGTGTAACTGTAGACCGTGTAACTTAGACCGTGTAACTGTAGACCGTGTAACTGTAGACCGTGTAACTTTAGACCGTGTAGACCGTGTCGCATAATTGTCCCGAGACCGATCACATATCAAAGGTACTTCTAACAGTCGGGGAGAGTATTTTGTGTCTATTTACTTACTATTGGTTTTTATTTTCATGTTTATTTTCAAACCCATGATTGATGTCTAACCTTGTTTATAGTCATTCTTCTATTTGAAATTGCATTCAGTGGATTGTGCTCGTTCCATTCCTGACTGGAAACCAACATTTTCAGGTTAGCCGTGGATTCACTTAGCTTGGGGAGTGACGGGATCACTTGCAGACAAAGCCTAGAAACTAGCTAGATAGCGGAGTTGTAGTCATTCCAATAGTTGTACAAGTTTTATTTTTCCGCAAATGTAAATCTTGTGATTATTGTAAGTTAAATTAATTTTGTGATTGAACAGTATTTGATTTTGATCTTCATGGCCGTGACAGCGTTCTACCGCCGCACTGCGGCGTAGGCTGGCTTGGACGTCTCGTATCCGTTAAAAAAAAACGGGTGCGGGTCGTGACAGATCGCAAAGATCATTCGTAGTTCACCATGCTTTTTTTTTCAGTCGAACTCCGATCATCGCTTATCTTCTTCTTCTTCTTCTTCTTCTCCGACAATTATGTCAATTATGGAGAGAAGATCTTTTCTTCTTTTCCATAAGAGTGAGCATCGTTTTGAAAGAAGAACGAAAACTCTTGAATCTTTATTCATGTCAAATTTCTTTCCACAAAACAAAAAAATAAAAACTAGATTCTGTCAACTGTTCTCCGTCGATATCGCATGAAGAATAGTCATTCTCCTGCATTTTTAACAAGGAGAATGCCATTCTCCGTGTTAAATGGCATTCTCCGTGTTTCTAACACGGAGAATGGCCATTCTTCTGTGTTTTAACATTTGAATGACCATTCTTCGTGTCATTTAACACGGAGAATGTCATTCTCCGTGTTATTTAGCACGGAGAATGGCCATTCTCCGTGTAATTTAGAAACGAAGAATGCCATTCTCCGTACTAAATTACACGGAGAATGGTCATTCTCCTACGTTTTAACACTGGGAATAACCATTCTCCGTGTAAATTAACACGGAGAATGTCATTCTCCGTTTTAATTAAGACGGAGAATGCCATTCTCCGTTTTATTTAACACGGAGAATGATATTCTCCGTGTTTCTAATACGGAGAATGGTCATTCTCCTGCGTTTTAACACTGGAATGACCATTCTCCGTGCTAAATTACACGGAGAATGGCCATTCTCCGTTTTATTTAACACGGAAAATGGCATTCTCCGTGCTAAATTACACGAGAATGGCCATTCTCCGTTTTATTTAACACGGAGAATGGCATTCTCCGTTTTATTTAACACGGAGAATGACATTCTCCGTGTTTCTAATACGGAGAATGGCCATTCTCCTGCGTTTTAACACTGTAATGACCATTCTTCGTGTAATTTAGCACGGAGAATGTCCATTCTCCGTGTAAATTAAGACGGAGAATGCCATTCTCCGTGTTACTAACACAGAGAATGACTATTCTCCGTGTAAATTAAGACGGAGAATGACATTCTCCGTGTTACTAACACGGAGAATGGCCACCCACATGCGAAATTAACACTTTTCGTGTTCTAACACGGAGAATGACCATTCTCCTGCATTTTGGTCAGTTGAAACTTTGAAGGGCCATAACTTTTGACTGGGAGGTCGAAACGAGGTCTGATTTGTCCCAAACGAGCGTATCTTCGAGGAGCTTGAAAGTAACTGCTTCTCCGTTAGACGGCCTTCCGAAATTTTAGAATCGTAAAAAAATGATGTTTTGACCTCCGTTTTAGCCCTTTTGCCGTTTGTCTCGGTCTTTCCGAAATTTTTCGACGAGTTTTTGAAGATTTTTGAGGAGAAAACCTAGATTCGAAAGTGAGCAGCGTATGGAAGAAGATGAAGTATCGAAACGTTTTTTTTAAGAGTAGTTTCGTGGGTGTTTTCAATAGAAGGAAGGGCAAAAAGGTCATTCGGAACCCTCTTTATATATTTTTTGCTAATTCTGGGCACGCGATGAAATTTTATTACGCGGTGGATTTTTCATAAAACTTTTTCGTTTTTTGGGCATTTCATAAATTTCCCCAATCTTGTTTTTCTAAAATCAAGAGAAGATTGTTTCTCAAAAGATTCATTTTGAACATGGGCGGATCTATGCTATGAGTGGGTGGCTCCAGTCCATCCAATTTTTTTTTCTTTTCTGTATGATTTTATTTTGGAGATTTTATTTATACGAGTTAGTTCACGCCAGTCCACCCTAATTCAATCTATGTTTCTGGATCCGCCCTTGTTAATGAACCATCATTTCCATTTTTTAGATTCTATCTTCTCGTTTCAAATCATATAAAAACCAAGGGCCAAGTGTTGTGATTTCAAAAGTCTGAAATAATTTTCGTGATTATTTACCCACCCATTAATATAGGTTCTCATTCCGATATGGATTGGATTTACTGTGATTGTTTAAGGATCAGGAGCAAAAGTCCATACCAAAGATGTCATGGTATCAGATACTTCATACTTGTTTGGATAAATAATTAAGAAAAGATGTAAAATAACAACCTTCTATTCTATATAAGCTGAGATGGCCTTCACCTCCACATCCAGTTATAATATAAAACCCCAAAACAAAACAATACCTCACATCCCATTCAATTTTTTTTCCCCTTTGGTAATCAAAAGAAGATCTTCTATGACATAAGCTAATTAGCCAAAGAACAAACTATGGCATATGCTATTTAATACATATTTATACACATGACAACTAACTATGTCACACCTAGCAACCAACTGATTGGTGGAGCCATGAGTCTTACTTTTGAGAAACGAGCCCACCAATGTAAAAGAGGCAAATAAGAACCCGATCAAAAATGCCGAACTCGTGCGACCCTTTTGTTCAATAGGGACAGACATAAGACCCTTATTAGGTGGCAGAAGATAAGCGTATCGAGTCACGGGGCCGTACAATTTCTTCCATTTATGGGAGCTAAGGACACTGGGTCCAAAAGGCATGCAACACAGCGTGTACAAAGTTCCGTACGTAACGTCGGACATGAGGATCAAATTGGTTCAACCAGTTTGTTCAGGCATTAGTTTAACCACTGAATTAACCTAAGTAGTCCAAGTTCAATTCCTCCGGACTCTAACTTTCACAAAAATATTCATTTACTAGCGATCTTGAAAAAACATTGGATGAATACTAACCCGGTCCGGAAAAGATACCGGTTCACAGATCAGCTAGTTGAACCGGCTAGTCCGGTCCCATTTTTTAAATATGGAGGCAGATGCTAAAGGCACTCTAAAAAGTGTTAGGAGACATCACAAATTTTTGTAGTCCAAATTATTGGAGGACTATCAAAATTATGACAATCCTAAAAAATCAGGACTAATTTTTTTTTGCAATCATGAATGTACGTGGCTGTCGAAATTTTGGTAGTTTTAAAATTTTTTAGACTTGTCAAAATTTTGGCAGTTCTAACTTTGAGCATCTACAATAAAAGATTATGCTTCTTTCTTAATATCCATCATTATTCAATATGATTAGTTGTTCACTAATCATATAATTTATGTAGTGCATGTTGATGTGTCTCTATTCTCATTTTCTTATGTAGGTTGGTGCAACAATGATCCTGTAATTTATTCCCAAAGTATTTCCAAATGGGTTCATATACCATTTCACCTACCCCTTTTGGGTCAAGATTAGGTTAGTCTCTAACCTATTGGTCAATTGGGTGATGCTGGGTTGACAAGTCCAGAGTTAGCTTAAAGGCTACTGCTGCTACCACCTATGACCTGCTAGCAATTAAATCATAGGATTAGGCATTAAGTAGGTGGCCATTAGGCAACAGCTGGGCCCGACCTAGATGGTTTAAATGACTTGGAGGAGTGATTGGAGACTTTTTTTTTTTTTTGGACTTGATAACTTAAAATTTTAAAATAACTTACTGCTTAATAAAAAAATAATAAAATTAGTCATGTACCAATTAGGTCTCGTTTGGTAGACTGTAATATAATCGTAATTATAATATAATTAAATAAAAAATTAAAATTTATTTTTATATTACGATTACGATTACAATACAGTGTACTAGACGAGGCTTTAGTGTTGATGTTATGAAGATTTTAAGTTTTCTTTTAGTTGCGAATATATATCAATCACCATCACGGTGTTCCGAAATTTAGAAATGGGTTCACATTTTACATATTTTTTTCTAATTTAGTGAAATATGTTTTATTTTAGAATATGTGGACATGTTCACACACGTCATCAATTTAAAGTATATTGCTCTAGTTTATAAAATATTAGTTCTATAATCATCATGATGTTACAATTTTGTTCCTTCCAGAAGGTTGGAGATTTTAGTCACTATTTTCAGGAATGGGTTCACATTTCGTTGACATGCTCATATGCTTCATGATTTTATTTATTTATTTATTTAATGATTAAATAGTGTCCAACGTCATATACATAATCAATGGATATTTTAACAAATGTCTCCATTCAAAATCTAGAAACTAGCATATTTTTTTAAAAAATAATAAATGTTTTCATTTCTTTGTAAATCGGCAAATTTTTTGATTAAATAGTGAGAATATATCTTAAAATATTATTTATTCCACACAAAGAAATTAAAATATTTTTAGTTTTAAAAAAAGAGAATATATGCCAGTTTCAATAATTTAAATAAAAATATTTGCTAAAATATTCTATAAATTAAAGAAACATAAAAACCGAAAGATGTAATAATAAAGTAAATTTATCATAAAAATAAAATAAAAAGTAAATAAGTACTAATAGGGGCAAAAATTAGGGAGCCCAGTCTAGTAACTAGTGAATATATGATGCATCTTTGGTACATACATAACCTACATAATATGCTCTGCCCTTTAACAATTTACTGGACACCTGCTGTCAACTCTCATATTAAAATATTAAATAAAAAGAGAGAGAGAGAGAGAGAGAGAGAGAGAGAAGAATACTGTCACTGTAGCTGTGGGCTCTACTCTCTCTGCTTGCTCAGCTCTACTTGTAGTCTAGATTGCTCTCTCTCTTCATATCTTGAATTTTCTTTCTCACCTATATTTTGTATACAAAGTTTTTTTTATTACACAAGTACAATAATAGCAAGGGAGACACTCTTTAGAATGGCCAATGGTGAAGTCCCTTGATAAAGCAAAAGGGCTCCACTGTCAGAAACAACAGCCAAACCCCAAAAGAAGAAATTACAAGAAGTAAATTGCTCACACACAAATATATATATATATATATATATATATATATATATATATATATATTTCCAGAAATTAACCAGCAAGTCCAAGTCAAGAATAAAGAAAATTTTAAACAAATTTTTTGTAGCTTTTTATTTTTTTAAGACTAAATTATAACTTGATATTCTCAACTATCCAAATTCTTCAATTTGATACCCTCAATTTTGATTGTGCTAACTTAATACCCTCAACTATGTAATAATTTTTATGTTGATACCCACAATTTTAAAAAAGACAAAAATACCCTCTCTTCCAAAACCACAACACCGTTTCCCCTCTCCTTCTCCGGCAGCACCTTCCCTCTGGCCGTCCTATCCATCCGCGACTGTCCCATCACCCGCACATGCATGCGTCCTCCGGTGAAGCTCGCGCTCCGCCCCCGCACTCCACAGCCCCGTGCGACACCCCCGACCCTGCAGCCCCATGTCCCGCCCTTCAGCTGTTTCATCCGCCCGCGACCCCGTGCAGCTTCGAGCTGGCGCGCGCCGCGTCCCGTCCACCTCCTGCAGCGTGTCTCGTCGTCCCGCGCGACGGATGTCCCCTACGGCGACCCCGCTACCGACGGCTTTCGCGGTGACACACAACACGGGGTAGGGGTGGGGGTCGCGGACGTGGAGAGGAGGGGGGGAGGGGGGGCAGCCTGGGGAGGGGGGAGAGGGGTGGGCGTTTGTTGTGTTTGTGTGGATGGGAGGGACAATTTCGTCCCAAAAAATTTAGAATATTAAGTTAGTATCTATCAAAGTTGAGGGTATTAAATTGAAAAACTGAAATAGTTAAGGATATTAAGTTATAATTTAGCCCATTTTTTTTTTTTTTTAAAGTTTTATAAGTAAGCTTCTTATAAGTCTCCACCTATAGATAAGGAATAATGATGCATGCTAAACCCAATAAGCAACAAATGTTTCATACCAACTTCTTGATATTGTAGAGAGAGAAAGTTCAAGAAAATAACAAAAGAAAGGGCCAAGGCACACAGAGAGAGAAAGAGAGAGAGAGAGTGAGAGAGAAGAGAGAGGAGAGACCAATGATTCAGTAGTAGCCCATATTGAGAAAAACCCATCTGTGTTCCTTGGGATTTCTATTATTATTGGACCTTTTCTGTAGTGGGTGTTGCAAAAAAGTTTGATCTTGATGTGTTCTGGGGGATAAGGTGAAGGAAAGGAGCCACCTTTTTTTTTTCCCTCTCTCTCCCCTGTCCCCTCCTGAGCGAATTCCTACACTCCCGGGGCTTCACCTCAAGTTGGTTTCCCATAAAGGTGTGATCTTGACGGTCTCCTTGGCTGGAAGCCGGTGATAACAAGTGAAACCTGCCATTGTTCTTGAAAGTTTGCTTCTTTGATGAGCTCCAAGCCCTTGCCGGAGCTACAAAGGTTGTTTCTTGTTAGAATGGCTGGGAATAAGAAGGCAAGGGGATGTGATGGCTGCTGGAAGTGGAAAGCCAGGTTCTTGCTTCTTCTTGGGTTGAGTGTACTTATGGGGTCTTTGTGGGTTCTTTGTGAAGTGAAAGAATGTGACTTTTTGTGGAGGAAGGAGAAGGTCTGTGGTGTGCTGGAGACGAGGAATCAAGTTTCACTGGAGCAGTTCAATGCCAGTGAGAGCAAAGTCCAGGCCTTGGCCTCTCTGTTATCCTCTGTGGATCAGGTTTTGCTGTGTTTATTCTTGATCATATTGACTTTCTTGGATAGCTCATGAAGTTAAAATTTTGCTGATTTTTTTGTTTGGGACATTAATTTTAATTTCTTATATTGCTTGTC
>JANAVB010034157.1:0-25147 GCA_029216955.1 Iris pallida
ATCGCGAGCTCTACCCTAGAGCGCCGCGCTGGTGATTCCTGAGAGTTCTCCCCGTCGACTCCGGCTGGCCTTGGCCAGGCCGTGGTACCATCACGACTGCGGCCAAAATCTTTTATGGAGGCGGTCGCAGGCAGGGCGAGGCCTCCTCTTCGCCTTGTGCTGCTCGATCGGTTTCCACTTTTAAAGGAGCACATTCGATTGCCTTCACCAAGGAAGAAGAATAAGAATCCCTTGCAACCCCTCTCAAATATGCTCTCATTGGGAAGTTTTCTTATAGTAAACCTCCTATTGAGGTGATACATAGAGTGTTACAAGGGTTTGAATTTAAGGGTGCCATCAAAGCAGGTGTGATTGACCGCAAGCATATAATATCAGACCGACTATTGAAGAAGACTATCTTCGGCTTCGTTCAAAAGACACTTGTTTATTGCGCGTGCTCCCATGCGCATATTCAAGTGGGAGGCATTTTACACCAACGATTGAATCTTCCCTAATAACGGTTTGGGTAAACCTACCTGATCTGCCGTATCATCTGTATGCGAAAGTGGCACTATTCGCTATTACCTCAGCAATAGGTACCCCCCTTAAGATTGATAGAGCCACGAAGGAGTTGGCACGGCCTAGCATGGCACGGGTCTTCGTGGTGATTGATGCTGGGAAACCCCTTCAACGACTCGTCCGAATAAATCTATCTAAAGGAAGGAGCTTTTGGCAAACTTTAGAATATGAAAATATTCCTTTGTACTGCACTCACTGCTATCACCAAGGACATACTATGGATTCCTGTAAACTCAAGAACAAAGGAAAGAATGTTCACTACGAGGGGAGAGCTGATGCTATCAGTAATGTGCAGCTAGACACGCGTCGGGTTACCATCGATCCGGAGGTCACTTTAATTTTGCCACGATTGGACAAAGAACAACCGGTTATTAATGCAATCATTAATCCCTTGGGGGAAGTAAGCACACAGGCCGAAGACGTGATGACTTCTAACCCTTAATTAGAGATTAATTCTTATGCACCCATCCTTCCCCCGAAAGAGAATATTCAGGCTCCCAGCCTTCATCCGGTTAGCATCGAAACATGTGGCTTCTCATGATGATCCGGTCACTAGAGTGGAATCTAGCTCTGAAGTGGCGGTAATGGTCATCCCAAACCAAGCACTACCGGTGAATGATTCCTCACCACCCGAGTTCATGGAGGAAGGTGAATTGAGGGGGCTGCACAATAGTTGGGCAGATATAGTTGAGGGGGAGGAAAATGTCGCTCGGAATGGCGATGAACCAACAGAGATTGTAGGAAGGGACCCTAGCGCAGAATATGAAGAGAGAGATGAAGCAGCAAGGGGACTGCCAGAGATCCCTCAGGATCCTTCGTCGACCAGGAGACATAGGCCGAAGCATGCACTACACAAAAAATGCACCAAAAAAGGGAAGAAGGTTGTGGAGCCATCCGATCAAACAATGCGTGCGACTGCAAGAAAGATAAGTACTGGTAACCCCCCCAAACCATTATGTTTAATTTCCTTATATGGAATGTCAGAGGCATTGCCAACCTCCTGACTCTTAAAAGACTTAAGGCGTTATTAAGGGTTAACAAAGTAAATTTTCTGGCCATTATTGAGCCTAAAGTAGATCAAGTGCAACTCCTGCACTATAATGTTAAGCTGGGATTCTCCTTAGCTTGCTCTAATGACAGAGGTAACATTTGGATCCTGGCGAGGTCGAGCTGTCATATTGATATCGTGGATTCATTCAATCAGGCCCTATCAGTTAGGGTTGTAGACCTTTGCTGCCTATTACATTCCTCTTTACTATAGTACATGGGGATAATAAGAAGGAAGGTCGTCTACTCCTTTGGGATAGACTGCTTATGTTATAGGGTCAGCAACAGCTCCTTTGGCTAGTGGAAGGGGACTTCAATGCAGTTCTCCGATCGGATGAAAAGGTTGGGGGGGCGGCCTGCAGACGCAATTTCTATACAGGACTTTGCCAATTTTTAATTGGCCGCAGGAGTGTCAAAATTGCCATACACAGGGAGTTGCTTCACTTGGGTTAAGTCGAATAAAGCCGACCGACGTGCATTTAGACTGGATCGGGTGTTTGTTGACAATGCTTGGCTTCAAATGGGTCCTTGTTCAGTTGAAGATTATCTCAATAAGATTGAATCCGATCATGCGCCTATTCTAGTCTGCTTGTTATCACAATAATCAGGTGGGGCTAAGCAGTTTAGATTCTTTAATTTTGGACAGGCCATGCAGATTTCCTTCGTGCCATTCATGAGGCCTGGCATTCAGTTGATCACCGACATGGGATTACGAGGTGGCCCAACGTCTTAATGCGTGTAGGAAGCGGTTGTCGACCTGGAGTCGGTCGACATACAGGGACATTTTTTAAGCTGTGAGGGCGGCGGAAGATGAGGTTCTTGCAGCGGAGTTAAGACTAGAGGCAGATAACTCAGAGCATAACAGGTCGAAGCTCGCCTAAGCAACTGCATTTCTCAAACAGAGAGTTAGACTTAAAGAGGCTTTCTGGAAACAGAAATCTAGAATCAAATGGGATTTGGATGGGGATAAAAACACATAATACTTTATGACTGTGTTAACTATAAAAAGAAGGCCTTGCGAATTCATGCCATTACAACGGCTAATGATACAGTATTGGTAGACAAAGCTAACATTAAAGCTTATGCTCTTGATTATTATGCGGCTTTATATGAAGGGGGAGATCAGGGAGGATGAGGAATTACTCTCCGTCATCCCATGTTTGATTGAGGAGGAGGAGAATGATAGATTAATTGCTATTCCTTCGAAGAAGGAATTGCTGGATACAATTAAGTCATTGGACATGAACAGTGCTTCGGGCCCAGATGGGTTTACTTCCAAATTCTTCATTGCAAGCTAGGAGATCATAGGAGATGATATTGCTGAGGCTGTAGGTATATTTTTTGACGGGTTTTTCTTACCCAGATTAATTACAAACACCTCACTTGTGTTGATCCCTAAAGTGAAGCAGCCTAAGTATTTTACGAATTACAGACCAATTAGTTTGTGCTCAGTTCTGAAGAAAATCATCTCTAAGACTCTTGCTCTTAGGCTGGCTCCTTTTTTGCCTAAACTTATATCTCCATAACAGAGTAGATTCATTCAAAGTAGGGAAATTATGGACAATATAGTGCTTGTGCAAGAATTAGTGCAAAGATGAACAAAAAACATTGGGGGGGGGGCAATATTGCTATTAAATTAGACATGATGAAGGCTTATGATCGGGTGGATTGGCGATTTTTGCTCAAGGTTCTGCAAAAATTTGGGTTTCATAACAAATGGGTTGATATGATGCTTAGGGTACAAAATAATGTTTGGTTCTCCCCTCTGATCAATGGTGAATCAGCAGGTTACTTTCAATCATTCAGAGGTGTACGTCAAGGAGATCCAATATCCCCCGCATTGTTCTTATTAGCCATAGAGACGCTGTCTCGTAGCTTAAAGTTGCTGCCTTCTACTGAAAGATTTACTCCATTTATTACGCCTAGAGGCTGTTCTCCTATTACTCACTTATCATATGCGGATGACGTTCTTCTGTTCTCAGCAGGAGATCTCAGGTCTATCACATTGATTCAGGCATTGCTACAGCGTTACGAGGAGGCCTCTGGACAGAAAATTTATATAGCTAAGACAGCTTTGTATGTGTCTACGAAGGCCCCTGTTGACAGGATAACTGAATTGGCAATTCGGACGGGCTTCACAATAGGGACTCCTCTATTTACATATCTCGGCTGCCCTATGGCGGCGGGGCATCGCAATGCAGGTATGTATGAAGACTTGATTCAGAAAATTCGAGCCATAGTGGAAGGTTGGCAAAATAAAACTTTATCGCCTGGGGGTAAATTAGTGTTAACCAAATCTATTCTCACTTCCATACCAGTTGATACATTGGCAGCTTGTAACCCTCCAGTTACCATATTGCGACGTATTGAAGCCATGTTTAGTGACTTCTTTTGGGTCTCATTTCATGGGGCTCCGAAGCGCAAATGGCTGGGTTGTGAGTATATTGCTCGAACAAAAGAGGAAGGAGGGTTGGGGATCAAGAGGCTGGAAGACATGATGACATCGTTCACTATTAAGCTATGGTGGAAGTTTACTACTCAGGAAAGCCTATGGGTTTCATTTTTCAAATCAAAATATTGCTCTCAAACTTCTGCTAGTGAGATTTCTGTGACATCAAATGCTACTCATGTCTGGAAGAGGCTGATCGAAGGAAGAAACATTGTTGATCATCAGATCCTGGTAGATGCTTCAGGATGGTATTGGCGAAGGGTTTCGGAGAGATTTTTAGTGGCGTCCGCATGGGATTTGGCCAGAAGGCACTTGCCAATTATCTCTCAATTTGTTCATATATGGAGAACATGTATTCCTTATAAATGGTCTATACTTTTGTGGCGTGTTCTACATAACAAAGTGCCAACGGATGAGAATATCATCAAGCTCGGGTTTAGCATGGCTTCGAAGTGTCATTGTTGCGATCAAAGCTCGGAGGAAATATTGGAACATATATTCCATGTGGGTGATATGGCTAGAGAGGTCTGGTATGTATTGCAGAAGGATTTCAAGTTGCAAGCGAGGGGCTCCACTCTACTGTAGTGCTGCATAAGTGTTGGCGGGGAAAGAAGCTTCATCAAAAGCAAATTACAGTTGGTACGACTATATAGGTGTTTTGGAAGAATCGTAATAAGTGGCGATACGAAGGCTATAGGTACTCAACTGAGATGGTAATTCATGAGATTCATAGGCAAATGCATAAGGCGACTGTCAAGTGCTCGCACTTGGAGTGTTCATGGGTGGTATGGTGTGGTGGTTTGTTTTGGTGTCAATCGTGGTTTTTGGGTTCAGTTTGTACTCTTTGAAGTCATTGAATAAAATTGGGGTTTCATATATATATTTGTTACAAATATAATTTAGAATTATCTACATATTTATAAAAATAATAATACTTGATGATACAATAACACTAATAACAATACTAATGATAATAGTAATAATGGTTAATAACAATATTAATACCAATAATACTTCTACTAGTATAAGACACATATACTATAATACTTACATATATAATACCTACGCCCCCCCCCCCCAAAGCCCAAATAATTAATCCTGGTCCAATGGCCCAAATGAAATCCACAAAAAAATCAACTAAAAATATATTTGATAATAGGCTTAATGCCTATATAATGCAAACCAAAAGCCCAAATTCATACAATACCCATTAATCCCTTCCCTGTTATTGTTTCTTAGAAAAATCAAATTAGAAAAAGAAAGAAAGGAAAGAGAGAGAATAATAAATGAGAGGGTACAGCTGAGAGGAAGTTGAAGAGAGCAGAGAAAGAATCGGTAGAGATCGAAAGAGAAGAACAAGGAAGAAGGAGAAGGGAAAACCTCACCGGGGACCGGCCTGCGGTGACTCGCGCACAGGCAACTGGCCATAGAGCAGCTGACAAGGGTAGAATTGGCTTGTGCACATCGTGGATTTGTTTGTCAGCGATGTTTGGTCAGCGAGATGGTGGTACGTCGAGCGAGACGGTGTCTGATATGGGTCGATGGCGGTGGCAGCGTGGTCGTAGAAGAGGGCGCTGGGGCAGGCTGTCGTAGACTACGAAGGCATGGTCATGAGCAATGGTAAGATACAGAGGCGAGACGACCAACAGTGTTGGAGATGATGATGGTTCCAGTGGTAGATCATTGGGAAAGGGGGCTAGGTGGTTGACCAAGCGTCGAGCAGCAGCGGACGTCAGCACAGCCGTATCAAGGTTAGGGTTAGGGTTATGATTCAAATTTTTGCTATTTGTTTGGATCATGTCATAAAGTGGGACACCGAATTTCTTTGGGTTTTTGTATTCGTGTCCAATCGGACAAAAAAATTTGTACTGGTGTAAAGAACTCGATGAAGGGAATAAAGTAGACAAGGACACGGATGCCCGGGGTCGGACCCGTGGTTGGACACAATGATTGTATTGTGGACACGAACACATGGGTCCGAACACGGCTACAGTGTGATAATGATGATGGCTGTTTGCAAAAAAGTCGATCGAAGTTGGTGGTGGTGGGTTGTGGATCACGGGAAAGGTCGAAGAGATGATCGGGGGTGATGGACACAGGTGGAGATGTTGGCATACTAGCTAGGTGATGGTTGGGACACGCGGATATACGGACACGAAGATAGTTGTGATGATAATGGCGATTGATTATGGTTACAGAGCATGTTGCGTTTGTGGGAAAAAGCAAAGGGAGGCTTCCCTTTATATATGAGATGGAAGATTTCGTAAATAAGTAGGATTAGGATTTTGGAATAAATCGTTTCAAAGATTTAAATCAATCAATTAGATTGATCCAATCTCATTCCATATATTCATGAGAATAAATAATTAAACTAATATCTAATATTATCAAATAATTTATATAACATATTTCTATGATTACGAAATAAAATAAATATTTATAACTATGTTACTCAAATCTATATAATATTTGATAACAAGAATAATGTTTAATTAATTCTTAATATTAAAACAATTTAAACATAAATTGTACATACATCCAAAAACTAAATTAGAAATAGTTTAACAAATCTCTTTGCCAACCAAAAATATTTATAATTACCTTTATAGAAATTCAAAGCATAATATATTTTTCTAACACAAAATATTTAAAATAAAATAAGTAAATTTTTTAAAAATTTGGGAAGTGGGCTTACACTTCGGCCGTGGTCGTGTTATTGATATCGGCAGTATCCTAGTGGTGGAGGAGGTGCTATGCATGACATCTAGTGTCGACATGACGGTCGAGGAGTTGTAGACGAAGTAAAATGCAAAGCAACTTGGGGGATCAGATATTAGTGGCATAGGGGATAAGGTATTCTGTCATGGGACGACAGGCATAGAGTACAGTTGCGGACCCATAGGGTCAATACCCTCTCATCAGACTGGAGGAGGATGTTGTTGGAGTCCACTCTGGATTTCGTAACAACATATTTGTGGAATCTAAATCTAGTTAAATATTTGATTTGATTAGATTTGGATGTCCATAATTGGTGGTGTGGTATTTAAGAAATAATAGGATTCTTATTTAGGAAATCCTATTATGATCAAAAATAGTTGATGGAATATTTTAGGCATAATAGGATTCCTATTTGATTCCTAGTTAGAAAATTCTATTATGACTAGAATATGATTTTCTTATCTTATATATATGGGATGAGGGTGGAAGCATAAAGCACAGCACAAAGTGGAGATTTGTGGTGCTGGTCCACAAGAAAATCTAAGAGAAAGTTCGTGCTTTACTCTTAGGACTTTTCCATCCACGACAAAAGGAGGAAGGAGATCTAATCAAGGAGTCATCAACTTTGGTTAGGAAGATTGCTATGGGTTGGTAAATGATCTCAATTATAATCTTTTGTTTGTTATCTTGAGAGTGGTGAGGGGGTTTAACCTATTAGGGCAAAGGGTTCAACATTAGTTTTTGACAATCTTGTAATTTTTATGTGAGTTATAAAGGTTAGGATTTATCCAGGTGACATAGTCACCGCCATATACTTTTCTTTATCTGTGCTTGGTGTCCGTTAGACGGGAGTTGGTTGATCAGGTGGGTTGGCAAACGCTTTCACGTGCCAAATAATGAAGATCGAAACAAGCAAGTGGAATGGTAGAACCTATCACGAATGACTTCTATCTTTAGACTTAGATATGTTAAAACAAAATGTAATCGAGTGGTTTTCAATTAGGACATCCTATAATTAGTTGCACTCGAAGTCAAACTTTGAGGCAATCTAAGAAAATAGCCCAAACTAAGAATAAAAAGTTTATAATAGGTGTCAACCTTGTTATATAACCTGTTAGTTCTGCCAATGATTTTCTTGGGTCATATCATGTTTCACGATAGACTTTTTGTTAATCCTGGGGCATGATTTTAAGATGAAAAATTAATTTTAGCGCAAGACTTCGAGGAAGGTACACAAAAGAGATCCCAGATGATTCTGAGAAACAAAATCAAATATAACACTTCAAAGAAGGCACAAATGATTTTGTAGCAGCAATAATGAATGCTCACAAACAATTTTTGATTAGATCAAAAAATAGTCTCATTCAGGACGAGATACAAGTGGACAAGATGAACGGAATAAGAAATAAACAAAAAATAAGAAAAGTACTGCTGGAGTGACGGATCACCGAAGCTCAAAGCTAGATTTTCCCCACACAAACAACTTCCAAGAACTAGCAAGTTCGGGGAAGAACTTTGAAACAATCTGTCGAATGCTCTTATGACTCCTCGAATGGACATAAATGGTGCACTGTTTCTCTCTTTTGCTCTCTAGCAAATTCGTAAGGAACTTGTAAGAACCAAATGAGAGTGAGAAGAGAAATATTTATACTGTCTGTCCAGTAACTGCCAAGTATACAAAACGTTCAGGACGTGTAAAAAATTGTTTTCACATGTTGCATAACTGTTCAGATCGTAAATCGACATGACTGCGCTAATTGGCGCATAGCGCGCACCATCTGCGCTAACTGTGCCAATTACGCCCATGCACACTCGGGCACCCGTGTACAACGTACAAAACGTACGCCAACCGCGCCAACCATGCACAATGCGCACAATGAGCGCTGTACGCACTTCGTGCCAACTGTGCACCAACAGGCCGTACGAACTGGCGTACGAATGGCAACATGAACGGTCGCACGATCGGGTGCACGATCGACAGCGCAGAGGCTGGCACAACGAGCGCAACTAAAGCGCACAATGCGCCTAGCAACGATGCTGACATGCTAAGTGCAAAGTGCACCAACAAAATGCTATATTACGCCTTATGACCCTATAAGCCCGAGTCCGAGTCCGAGTCGCTAATCCCCTACGGGGCTTAGCTCTAAAGGAATAAATCCATGAGCATGACAAAAAGCATTATTGCTTGATTTGCTGGGTTAGCCTTCTTTTCACTAGAAAAACACCCCCACCTGAAACCCATGTGCTCCTCCACACCACATGTGCATCTCTAAACACAAGAAAGCTTATATATAGAGATACACTCCATTTGGCCTAGCCAATGTGGGACTATCTTTCTAGTTTTTATAGGGCAAACACCAACAATCCTCTACATATCTCTATATATGGGTTTGAGTGTTCCCCTCAGTGACTGTCCATAATGTATTAAGATAGATATCGATGATGACTTGAATCTTCCCACATGGGTTAAATAACAGTATGATACAATAATGGACTAAGCCTTGAATTCTGCACCATAGCTGTAATTCTTTCCATTCACATAATGTAGTCATATGGGCTTCTGGCTGCACATTAAAGGCCCTGTGCTAACCTGGTTTCGGTGTATGTATTTTGGGCATCTACAAGTTTACCTTGAAGAGACGGCCGACTATCTCTTTTTATAGACTCTAGGTGAGTTCTTTATTAAAGAGACATGGCATGAAGCCTTACGCTTCCTTGCGGTGGTACACTGCTATGACATGGCTTAAAGCAAAGGTATTACCTCTACCCGGGAACCTCATTGTAGTGTCATACTACTGTAGCATGAGGTCACAAGTCTCTCTGTAGTGCCAAACTACCCAGCAGGAAGCCTTGAGCTTCCTTGCGGTATTACGTCGCATCGACATGGCTTGCGAGGTCGAGGCTTTACCCCTACTTGGGTACCTCATCGTGGTGTCATGCTACTGTAACACGAGGACATCGTCCCTATTATAGTGATGTCTACAACTCTTTAATTTCATCATGCAACATTAGGCTACCTACCTATTTGCGGTGCTACGCCACTGTGTCTTGGTTCACAAAGCCGAGGCATTACCCCTACTTGGGAACCTCATGGTGGAGTCACCCCATTATAGTATGGAGTTGTAACACTCCTTATAGTGTTGTGCTACCGTGCTTCCTGTAAAGCATAACATGCATTCACTCTTCCTGAGAACTCATTAAGGCGTTTAAGCCATCCTCACCATAGGCTCTGTTCTTCGCAGAAAATATAAAGTAGACAACTGTGGTTACAGGTCCGTATCCTTTCCATGTCACTGAGAACATGTACCCACTGTTCCTGATATTTTCCCAGTTTGTGGTCCTCCCTTGAACCAAAAGCCAGATACTTAGTAGATTCCTCTTTGAACTAATAGCATAAAACTTTATGGTAGGATTACAATAACACAATATCAGAATGCCTTCAAGCCTATTTTATAAGCTGTTTCTTCGACCAGATGGCGCTTGAGGCCCTTTGTGAATGGATCCACCAAGTTCTCCTGACTCCGAATATCAATCACAACAATGATACCTCTCTAGATGAGATCGTGCATTGTCCTATGTTTTAGCCGTACAGTTCTCTTCTTCCCGTTGAATTGGTCTTTTGATGACACCGTAGCAGTTGCCTGGTTGTCACAGTATATAGGTATCGTCGGTATCTGTGCCCCAACTACTGGAAGATTATACATGAGCTCATGAAGCCATTCTGCTTCTTCTACCGCAGAATCTAGTACAAGGAATTCAGATTCCATGGTGGAAAGAGAAAGCATAAATAGTCTGATTTTTTGATTTCTATGATATAGCAGCTCCACCCATTATGAAAATGAATCCACATGTGGATCTCTTGCTCTCCACCTCTGAGCACCAGCTCGCATCACTGAAGCCTTCTACTATCGGCAGATCTTCGCTGTAGTGCAGTGGATATGTCGGAGTCTTCTTGAGATATCTTATTACCCATTTCACAGCTTTCCAGTGCTCAATACCTGGGTTGCTCGTGAATCAACTCAGCATTCCTATGGCAAAAGCTATGTCTGGCCTAGTGGCAGTAGTTGCGTACATCAAACTCCTGATGATGCTTGCATATTCCAGCTGTCTAATATATTCCCTTAAATTAGGCTTCAGCTTGGAAGATCCTGATACTCATAGCATGTGATTATCTTCTCAATATAATGAGACTGTGACATCGCTAGTCCAGTGCCCATCCGGATGATCTTGATACCCAAGATTACGTCAGCTTCCCTCAAGTCCTTCAACTGAACTTGGTCAAGATGAACTTCTTTGTCTCCATGACACAGCCCATATCCGTACCTAGGATCAACATGTTACCCACGTATAGATAAACGATTACACCTCATTCATCAGCGAACTTCGTGTAAACAAACTTGTCCGTCTCGCTGACCCTGTAGCCATTTGACCTTATGACCTTGTTAAACTTCTCATGTCACATTTTGGGATCCTGTTTCAGATTGTACAAGGATTTCACCAACTTGTAGACTTTGTCTTTAAGACCCTTGATGGTAAAACCTTCTGGCTGTTGCATGTAAATCTCTTTGGTCAGCTTGCCATTCAGGAAAGCTATCTTTACATCCATCTGATATATCACCAACTTATGTATTTCTGCAAGAGCAATTAACATTCTGATGGTGGTCATTCGGTCTACTAGAGCATACGTGTCGAAGTAGTCAATCTTTTCTTCTGAGAGAACCCCTTCGCTACTAGCATAGCCTTGAACTTGTCAATAGTTCCATCTGCTTTCATCTTCTTCTTGAAGATCCACTTGCATCCGATGGGTTTCGCTCCTTCAAGAATATCAACCAACACCCAAGTATTATTAGAGGTGATTGAATCAATATTGTCTATCGCCTCTTTCCAAAAAATAGTATCTCTAGTCTTCAACGCCTTATCATAGGTAAGCGGATCTGCTTCCATATAATAGGTGATAAAGTAATCTCCGAAGTCCTTCGGTCTCCTCACTCGCTTAGCTGACGACTTAGCGAGTTCTGGTTCAAGTGTTGTCCTCTACAACAACATCTTCCTGGACTACTTTCTTATTGGAAACTTTAATTTTATGCGCACCCTAATTATTCTCCAGAATATCTGTAAGAACAATATTCTTGTGCCTTGTAAATTTATCTTCAAAGTATTCTGTGTCACGAGATTCAATGATATGATTTGATTCTATATCAAGAAATCTTCGAGCATTACCCTTCTCGGCATATTCCAAGAAGATCATCTTCGTAGTCCTTGTCCCGAGCTTCTGAATCTTCAGATCTGAGAGCTTTATATATGCCAGACACCCCTACACTCGAATAACATTCAAGTTAGGTCTGACTTTGAACTCAAGTTTATGAGGAGTGATGTCCAAAGTTGCATACGGCACTCTATTCAGAATAAAAGTGACCGTCAATACAGCTTCTCCCCAGCAGCATTTTGGAAGACCCACAGTCAACAACATTGAGTTTATCATTTCTGTCAAAGTTCTGTTCTTTCTTTCTGCTACTTCGTTAGATTACTTAGAATATGAAGCAGTAGTCTCGTTGATGATTTCGTTTTCCTTACAGAACGATATGAATTCATAAGACTGATACTCTCCGCCTTTATCACTTCTTATTCTTTAGTTGTTGTCCAGTTTGCTGTTTAGTCTCGGCCCTGAACTCTTTGAACTTCTCGAACGCTTCGTCTTTAGACTTCAGCAAGTATACGAATGCGTATTTTGAGAAGTCATCGATGAAGGCTATAAAATACTTCATCCCGGCTTTTGTAGATAATTGTTTGAAATGACAGATATCAGAATGTAACAACTCCAGAAGATTTGTGCTACAATTAACCTTAGGAAAAAGTTTTCTTGTGATCTTTATCTGAGCACACACTTCACATTTCTCTACCTTACCTCCATATTTGGAGACACTACAACAAAAAGACCTATTAATGACGCTTGATAAGTGGTTTTCATGACGGCTGATGTGGAAGCGTCATCAAGGTTCAGCAAGACTAGAATCTATGACGGTTTACATTAAAACCGTTATTGATAGTGCTCCAGTGATACGAGCGTTATAAAAAAATACGAAAATTTAAGTCGAAACCTCGACTCCCCTGCAATTCTTCCACACCTAAGAAAAATTCTAAACCCTCTCTCTTTCTCCTTCTCCTTCTTCTTCCGCTCCCCAACTCCCCTCAGCCCACTCTCCGCTCTCCAACTCCCTTCAGCCCGCTCTCCGCTCCCCAACTTCCCTCAGTCCGTTCCTCGCCTCCCTCGGTTACAGACTCCACCGTTGAGGGAAGGTTGTCACCGGCGTAGCCTTCACCACCGGTTTGTCCTAAAATCTCGATCATTGCTTATTTTATGCCTAAATTCTGCCTCGACATGATTTAAGTAAAATCTCCTAATTTTTGACAACCATATATGCATCCATCTCTCCAAAATTAGGGTTCTTTTAGGGTTTTCCGACGCCTCCATCCACGTCGGCGATGATCCGAAAAGGGCTGCATCATCGTTGACTTCTCTTGATTAAGTGAGTGATTTTGATTTGGATTTTTTTTCCAAAAGAAAAGATTTTGTTGGAAATTGTTCTATGTGCGCTTCATGTTCGATGAAATAATTGTAAGTACCAAATGCTTGTGTTCTTTGATTTTTTTTTGTTTGCTCTTGTTCAAGGGAGTGTAATTTCATTTGGGGAGCCGAGTTCAAAGCCTCTCCACAGTTGCAGCCGCGACCCGGCGAGGCGCTGTGCGTGCCTGCGAGCCGAGTCCGAAGGCTCCATTCGGATTTCGACACCAAATTTTGGGGTATAAATTCTAAACTCTTGATTGATTTCAGTTTTTGTGTTTATTTTGTTTGTCGATGATGTTGTTGGATCTCGATCCCTACATAAAAAGGGTTTCGATCGACTGATACGTGTTGGGTTCGATTTTGGCTTGACGATCCTATGATTGTCTTTGTTTGTGAAGCGCGAATGATTTTTAGATCATGTTCGGTTCTTTACTTGCTGTTGGATCATTTTTGGTTTCGGGTTACCTAGCTGCTGTTGGAATTATTTGTGATGCATGTATTGTTGGTTTGGGTTTCTTGTATAAATTGTTGCTTGGGTTCTCCTTCCTATACTTGCTGTGGGATGTTGGTTTATGTTTTCCTTATTATACATGTTGGGTTGGGAATGATTTCTTTGCTGTAGGAGATGTTTTGCTATTTGGATTAAAATTGTTGGTTGGGTATCTATTATGCATGATGGGTTTAACTTGGTACTGTGGGTGTTTTTGTTGGAAGCTTTTCGATATAAATCACATGCGGGTATATATTAGTTGGGAGTATTTCTATTTCGGGATTGACATCTCCATTAGCATGCATGTGTCGTTGATTTTGGGACTACGTCCACTATGGCATGCCTGGATGTTTTACTTTATTTGTCGGTTTCGGTTTTTATTAGAGTACTCTGATACTCTTGGTGATGGTCGTTCGACCAAATGAACCAAAGCGTTACAGATCGTATCGGATATACTGGCTCCGTATCGGGACGTGTCCTATACGTGTTATGGTATACTAGTACAGCAGATGATGGTTGATCCTTATCTGAGATATCTTATATATCTTATTTTGTTTCTTGACGTTGGTCGTAGTTTGTATGTTGGTACTGTTGGGTTGTTCATTCTGGGTGCAGATACGCTCGTGTTTGTACGAGTCGATACTGGACACGGATGTGAGGATACCTTCGTGTCGATGATGTAGCCTCTCCACAGTTGCAGCCGTGACCCGACGAGGCGCTGTGCGTGCCTGCAAGCCGAGTCCGAAGGCTCCATTCGGATTTCGATACCAAATTCTGGGGTATAAATTCTAAACTCTTGATTGATTTCAGTTTTTGGATTTATTTTGTTTGTCGATGATGTTGTTGGATCTCGATCCCTACATAAAAAGGGTTTCGATCGACTGATACGTGTTGGGTTCGATTTTGGCTTGACGATCCTACGATTGTCTTTTTTGTGAAGCGGGAATGATCTTTAGATCAAGTTCGGTTCTTTACTTGCTGTTGGATCATTTTCGGTTTCGGGTTACCTAGCTGCTGTTGGAATTATTTGTGATGCATGTATTGTTGGTTTGGGTTTCTTGTATAAATTGTTGCTTGGGTTCTCCTTCCTATACTTGTTGTGGGATGTTGGTTTAGGTTTTCCCTATTATACATGTTGGGTTGGGAAAGATTTCTTTGCTGTAGGAGATGTTTTGCTATTTGGATTAAAATTGTTGGTTGGGTATCTATTATGCATGATGGGTTTAACTTGGTACTGTGGGTGTTTTTGCTGGGAGCTTTTCGATATAAATAACATGCGGGTATATATTAGTTGGGAGTATTTCTATTTCGGGAATGACATCTCCATTAGCATGCCTGCATCGTTGATTTTGGGACTACGTCCACTCTGCCATGCCTAGATGTTTTACTTTATTTGTCGGTTTCGGTTTTTATTAGAGTACTCTGATACTCTCAGTTTTTCGATATAAATCATAGACTCTAAAATTGACAGACTCTAAAAGTGAGGGTTTTGCTTTCTTTTTCAGGGTTTTGCTATACGTACATGTGCTATGGACAGTCTTCATGTGACCAAGTTGAAGCGTTATAAGTGTGCTTCTTTGCTACAGTATCTGTGAGATTTTTGATGTCGATAGTTTTGATGTAGCTAAAGTGTACTCTATATTGGATACTCTATATATTTTGAGAAGATGTATATAATGAAATGGATAAATGTAGAATGGTAGCTAAAATACTCTATTTTGAGACAATGAAATGGAGAATGGTACTTTATATTACATTTCAATGCTTTGTTGTGTATATGGTTCAAAGTGGTTATTTTCGAATTGAATTGAGCAGCGTTTGGAATGTCATACAGTATAGAGCGTTATAAATGTGATACAACGACCATATACAGCAGTTTTTCATAACTATCCATAACGCTTTGAAAATAAAACGTAGCAGAAATTTAACCTATTAATGACGGTTTTGGATGAATTATCTATAACGCTTTTAAAAACATTTATAACACCCGATTTCATAACGCTTGGACTGAGAGAAAAAAGCGTCATGGTTTGCAATTAATGACGCTTTTTAGCCGTCATTAAAAGGTATTTTTGTTGTAGTGAGATAAGTCCTAGACTAGACATTTTGTTTATTCTTTTGCTATGAACATATCCTAGTTTATTATACCCCAACTCAAAAGTATAATCAGAACGAGCGATTGCATTAATTTTATTAGACTGGGTTACAAGCTGAAGTTTAAACATCCCTTCAGTATAAAAAGCTTTTCCGAAGTATGTTCCTTTTATGGACATCACCATCTAGCCAGCATTGATGTCCGTCATAAGGCCTGCGTTACAGAATAGGCCTCCAGATATCAGGTTATTTGCGATAGCAGTACAAGCTTCACGTCTTGAAGCGTCAGAGACTTTCCTGAAGTCAGCTTCAATACCACCATTTCGATCTCTTTTATTTCAGCTTGTGCCTGGTTCGCCACCATAACAACTTCAGAAGTTGGTGTATATGTGGTGAACCATTCTTTGCTTGAGCAGACATGGCAGGTGGTACCAGTGTCTACCCACCAATCAGAGTCTTCCCCTACAGCAGTGACCTGAGCAATCCTAGCAATTATTTCAGTAACCATGGAAACCTTACTAGGCTCACTTGCTATGATTGCTTGGGCTTGAATTTGCATTCACTCTTGTAATGACCCTTCTTGCCATATTTGAAGCAAGTCACATGGGACTTTGGCTTCTGTTGCTTGAAAGAAGTCCCCTTCACTTTCAGATTAGTGAGGTCCTTCCGGTCCAAGTTGGCATTAGCTATTTGTTTGGATATAGTGTCCACCTTCAGTTGAGGCCTCATCTGGTTCTCAACATAAATTTCTTGTAGGAGATCTTCCAGACTGATCTCCAACTTCTTCCTATGCATATTCACATAGAATTTGCTCCAACTAGTGGGGAGCTTGGGGACGGTCCCTCCAATAATGAACTTGTCGTTGAGTGGTATCCCCTCATCTTCCAATTTCGGATGCGGCTTTAGAAATTCCTTCACATGAGGCAACATCGTCTTCTCATCTTCAAAGAACCATTTATGATATTTTTCGACGATAAATATCTTGCTCCTGTTCTTGTCATCTTCATATAGTTTCTCCATAGACTTCCATATCTCTCTGGTAATGGCTTTCTTAGAGTATGATTCTGCCAGGGAGTCCTCCATAACATTAAGTATCAAAAGCCTACAGAGGCTATTCTCCCTCTTTCATTTGGACTGTTTGGCGGTAGCGGCAACAATCACATTCGCAATCCCAGTTTCTGGAACCTTTGGTTCTTCCTCAGTTAGCACGTGGTCGACGTCCACGAGTTGGAAATTAAGGAAAACCTTCCTCTTTCAGACTTGGTAGTGCTCTTCATCGAATTTTTCTAACTTGTTAAAGTTGGAATCGATAAGTTGAGCACAAGAGTTTTCCATCTTGTAAATCTAGCTTTGAGATTGTTAATCCCGGGGCATAATTTTAAGATAAAAAGATAATTTTAGCACAAAATTTCGAAAAAGGTGCACAAAAGTGATCCCAGAGGATTCTGAAAAACGAAATAAAATATAACACTTCGAAGAAGGCACAAATATTTTTGTAGCAATAATAATGAATGCCTGCAAACAGTCTCTAATTAGATTAAAAAACGATCTCGTTCAGAATGAGATACAAGTGGATAAGATGAACAAAATAAGAAATGAACAAAAAATAAGAAAAATCTTGCTGGGGTGACGGATCATCGGGCTCAAAGCTAGATTTGCCCCATACGAACAGCTTCTAGAAACCAGGAAGTTCGGAGAAGAATTTTGGAATACTCTGTCGAATACTCTTTTGACTCCTCGGATGGACATAAATGGCACATTGTTTCTCTCTTCTGCTCTCTGGAAAATTCGTAAGGAACTTGTAAGAATAAATTATACCAAATGAGAGTGAGAAGAGAAATATTTATACTGTCTGTTCGGTAACCGCCCAGTACACGAAACGTTCGAGACATATAAGAAATTGTTTGCATACGTTACATAATTGTTCAGATCGTAAACAGACACGAATGCGCTAATTGGCTCATAATGTGCACATCTACGCTAACTGTGCCAATTGTGCCAGCGTGCACTCGGGCACCCATGCATAACGCACATAGCATGCGCCAACCATGCATGGCGCGCACTATATGCACTACGTGCCAACAGGCCGCACGATCGGTTCGCACGAACGGTCGTGCAACAATTGTAAATGCTGACGTGCTATGTGCAAAGTGTGCCAACAAACTGCCATATAATGCCTCATGAGCCCGAGTTCGAGTCGCTAAGCCTCTACGGGGCTTAGCTCTAAAGGAATAAATTCTATGAGCATGACAAAAAGCATTAATGCTTTATTTGTTGGGTTAGCCTTCTTTGCACTAGAAAAATACCCCCACATGCACCCATGTGCTCCTCCACACCACATGTGCATCTCTAAACACAAGCAAAGCTTATATATAGAGATACACTCCATTTGGCCTAGCCAATGTGGAACTATCTTTCTAGTTTTTAAAGGCGAAACACGAACACTTTTCAGGCATTTTCATATGGGTCAAGGACTTCTACCAACCTTAACTTGATTTTGCATATCGTATCAATGAGATCTTTTGTTTCTTAGTGCAACTCAAGTGGAATCCAAGTATACCTTCCATATTATGTATAGGAAGTCTGGAACAAGCTAAAGGTGCTAGAAACAAAGTAATGGGGAGACAAGTAGTTGAGCTCTTTGGCGTGTTAGTGTAACTACGTTGGGGACACTCCGTATCACTTTAAACTACTATTTTTGGAGTGTCTCCTTCTTTTTGGCACAATAACACACTCCTAATAACCCATCAAATTTATACTCCAAATTAACCTCATTTTTTATGTTTTCTTTGTTTTTCCCTCTTGATGAGTCTAGTTGGGTTATTATTCACAAAGTAGGACACACTCCAAATTTGGAGCGCCTCTTGGATTGCTAGCATTTTTCAAGTGTGGACAAGAGCTCACTGTAGCCCCCAAGTGTTAAATTTTTTGACTAAAACAAATATGTAGCACTTCAAACCACTCCTACTGTGGATGATTCTTTTAGGAGAAAAGTCACATGTATGAAACCAAGGAGTGGTTCAGTAATTTTTATATTAAAAAAGACTCTTTTGTCAAGTTTCTGTGGATCTTTATAAAATCGTGTAGTTACCTCAGGTCATTGTTGGCTCTATTGGACTACTTATTTATGCTATACTGCCACTGTATTTTTCAGTGCATCAAGTAAGCCATCTTTTGTTTCAGTTTCTGAATCAGAAACCAGAATCCTAAAATTTACCTTTAAAATATCTTCTTGCGATATGACTATTTTATTAAAGAGTACTATCAACCTGGGCAATTTATGTTGCCTCTTGTTATCAGTACATTTAGATGGATTAAGAATGCTTGCATTTAGCAACTGGCATATATAAAATTTGAGATATAAGATGACATGCTCAATTTCATTTCTGGAATTAGGTAATAGTTATGGTATCATACGACATGCTTGATATCATATGAGATGATGAACTAATTGATTTATTTGCAAAATACTCATATCGTGAAGTGTGTCAGGCCTTTGCAGCTTGGAATTCATTTATCATGATTCACAATATCTATCAGCTTTGGAATCTCTACATGCATCGCTAGTTTATCTGTGAACTTGTATACCAAAGATAACTAACTGATAAGGCTGGCCCAGAGCATTATACGGCCCAGGGCAAAATAAAAAATGATGCCCCTTGTTCTAAAGATATATTGAAAACAAACTTCTAAATTTTTTTGGAAGATCCAGTATTTCATTTGTTGGTGTCTAGTCTGGATTTGGTAATAACATATTTGTGGAATCCAAATTTAGTTAAATATTTGATTTAATTAGATTTGAATGTCCATAATTGGTGTTGTGCTATTTTAGGTATAATATGATTCTTATTTTAGGGCTCCTATTTAGGAGATCCTATTATGATCTAAAATAGGATGTTGATGGAATATTTTAGTTATAATAGGATTCCTATTTTATTACTATTTAGGAAATCCTATTATGACCTAGAATATGATTTTTCTCATCCTATATGTATGGGGTGAGGGTGGAGGCACAAAGCATAGCACAAAGTTGAGATTCAAGGTCTCGTCCACAGGAGATCTATAAGAAAGTTCACACTTTGCTCTTAGGATTTTGCCATACAAGACAGAAGGAAGAAGAGATCTAATCGAGGAGTCGTCGATCAACTTTAGTTAAGGAGAATGCTATGGGTTGGTGAGCGATTTCAATTATAACCTTTTTTTTTCTTGAGTATTGTGATGGGGTTAAACTTATTAGGGCAAAGGGTTCAACATTGTTTTTGTCAATCTTGTAATTTTATCTGAGTTACACAAATTATGGTTTATCCAGGTGACATGGTCACTGCCATATACTTGTCTTTATCTGTGCTTGGTGTCCGTTAGACGGGGGTTGGTTATTTTTGGTGGGTTAGCCTAAGTTTATGGTGTGGCAACGTCTCAGACTCAGTATCAAACTGTAGGAGGGCATATCCGAGTCCCAACATCTGGTATCAGAGCAATGTTCGTTCGTTCTGATCTGATACCAACATCTGGTATAAGAGCTTTTAGGGTTTTGGCAACCATGTCTACAGAGCAGTTGAACACTCGTATAATCACTCTCACAGAAGAAAATTGGGTGATTTAGAGGCCAAGTATGGAGGATCTACTCTGGTGCATGGACTTGCATGGTCCGTTGGAGGGCGACAGCACGAAGCCATTGGACAAAGCTGCTGAAGACTGGAAACGACTGGGCCGGAAGGCCGTTGGATTCATCCGCTAATGGCTGGATGACTCGGTGTTTCACCACGTGTCCATGGAGAGTTCGGCAAAAGCAATATGGAAGAAGCTACATTCGTTGTACGAAAGGAAGTTGGTTGGTAACATGGCATTTCTTATTCGCCAACTCGTCAACTCGAAGTACACGGAGGGTGCCTCGGTGGCACAACATCTGAACGAAGTTTGAAATATCACCAATCAGCTACCTGCGATGAGGATGGTGACTGATGATGAGCTTCAGACCCTTTTACATTTGAGTTCTCTACCAAAAAGCTGGGATACATTGGTGGTGTCGGTGAGCAACTCTGCACCGGATAGATTTATCACGATGGAGAAAGTAAAAAAATAGGTTGTTGAATGAGAAGATCCAACGCAAGCAAGTTGAATCATCGCAGGAGTCCGCTCTGGTGGCTTCCCAGTGAAAGAAAAGACCAAAGTCATAAGCAAGGACATTAAAGAGTTGTTAGGATCTTACAATTGTGGACCGCAAGTATGGCTGCTATCACTGTGGCAAAAAGGGTCATATCAAAAGGAACTACATGAAGCTCAAAGCAGAGAAGGACAAAGGCAAGGACGATTAGGAGGATCTCACAGCAATAAAAGATATCATCATTGCAACAACCGACACATAGAACCATGATGGCGACTGGGTCATGGATACAGGGGCGTCGTATCATGCCCACTCCGCAGAGGAGAATTTTTACGTCATACCGCGACGACAAGTTTGGAAGTACGAAGATGGGCGATAAGGGGACGACTACAGTTGTAGGCAACGATGATGTACAATTTATGACAAAGTTTGGTGAGAAGCTCGTCCTTAAGGTTGTGCGACAAGTATAGAGTTTGTACTATAACTTGGTTTCAGTAGGAAGGTTGTCAGATAATGGATGTCGTATTTTGTTTTGGGACAAGATTGGATCCTTGCTGTTTGCCACAACAAAAGTTATATGAACTTTTTGTATTTTAAACGTTTAAAAAGTACAAAGGATTCCTAAACAGGAGACCTAAGTACAAAAATTTTTGAGAAAGTGTGACGGTGGAGATCGAGCATGACAACGGCTCCTATACTCCATTGACAATCTGACGACGAATTGAACTTGCTCTGACTTTCTGATGCTTATGAGTGGTACTCGGGGTTGCCAATCAAGAATATGCCAAAAACTTTTGAACGAAGGAAAACTTCTTCTATTTATAGGCAAGCACATATACGATGTACATAAGGGTTTTCGCATGCAGGAGCGCTACGCATGCGAGATTTCGAGGAATATCCGTTTGTAATTGCTCTATGAAGGCTTCTGCTGAGCTGACACGTGGCAGTTGTTTAGAATTCTCCATGATCGAGATCTTGGACAGTTATCATCGTTCATCAATACGATCGATTGATTAACACATGGCGTGTGCCTATTGCTCGATAACTTTGCTCAGATGAAACCGACTAGATTTTGCTTCTATCGAGAGAACGACTATTTAAATAAACTAAAGTTCAATCTCATCTTAGGAGCGAAGGGATTAAACAGAATCAGATTTGATCGTAACTAAAAAGATACAATAGTTTAAACAAACTGAATCCGATTCTATCTTAGGGGCAGCGGTTTCAACAAATCGGATTTGGTTGTATCTAAAAATATACGGCTGCCAACTGTCCATGTGGCATGTTGCCATGTTGTAAGGGGACTGCATGCTATATGAGCTACACTTTTGAGAGTATTCGAGCCACTGCACTTTTGGGCGACGAGGAGGCTGCCATGGAGGCGATAAAGTTACTGTGCTTTTGGGCGACGAGGAGACTGTACTCTTGAGACGACAAAGTCACTGTACTTTTGGGCGACGAGGAGACTGCTTTTGAGGCAACGAAGTCACTAAGATTTCGGGCGACGAGAAGATTGTACTCTTGAGGCAACGATGTCACTACGCTTTTGGACGATGAGGAGACTGTGCTCTTGAGGCAACAAATTCACTGCACTATTGGGCGACGAGGAGACTGCCCTAGAGGCAATGCGCTTTTGGACAACGAAGAGACTTTGCTCTTGAGGCAATGACGTCACTGTGATTTTGGGCGACGAGGAGACTTTGCTATTGTGGTAACGAAGTCACTGCGCTTTTGGGCGACGAAGAGACCGTGCTCTTGAGGCGATGAGGTCACTGCGCTTTTTGACGATGAGTAGACCGTGCTATTAAAAAGTTCTGAGGGGGCATATGAAGGAGCCATTGAAGGGGTTGCACTTCTGGGCTTCTATGAGAGCTGCGCTTTTATGAAGCATCGAAGTTACTGACGGAGCCATTGAAGGGGTTGCGCTTCTGGGCAGCTATGAGAGCTGCGCTTTTATAAAGCATCAAAGTTGCTGACGGAGCAGTTCGAAGGGCTGCGCTACTAGACAACTATGAGTGCTGTGCCTTTATGAATTATCAAAGTTGCTGACGGAGCTGTTGAAGGGGTTGTGCATCTAGGAATTTATGAGAGATGCGCTTTTACGAAGTGTCGAAGTTGCTAACAGAGCTGTTGAAGGCACCGCGCTTCTGGGAAGCTATAAGAGCTGTACTTTTACGAAGCATCTAAGTCCCTGTGCTCTTAAGGAAATAACTGTCTTTGAGTGGCTGAGTCAACACCCATGTAATTGCTGCCACTTTGGAGGACTCGAGAAGCGGTGACTAAAAAGCTTAGTCAAATGAATCTATTAAATGAGATTCATTGTGCTGAGTCCTAGGTTCATCCTATTACTACGGAGTCCTTTAACCAACGGCCACATGGCAAGTGGGTTGGACCACACAGCCTATATAAAGAGGAGCTTTTGGGTGAGACCTTGCTCACAGTTTCCATTCATTCTCCTGTTATGCTCGACCTCGACTTAGCTTCGGACAAATATGGACCTTGCATAAGTCGACTGCTGGTTGTAGATCTCTTTGTTTAAAGAAACTGTGGCTTTGCAGAAGAACAACTATGGAGGTTCGAGATGCACTTAAGCGTTTGGCATAAGGGGTTCAAACTTGAACAACATCTTGGACGTCTTCGAGGTCTAAGCTTCCGGGTTTGGATCGATTGCCAACCCGAAGAGCCACAGGTTGTGCTCTGCCCTGCTCAATAATGGCTTCATTAGCCATATTGGAGTGGAGGGGGGGCTGTGCACCCTGTTAGGCTGGAAGAGCCGCATGTAGTGCTACAAGCTTCGTGCAGGAGCTGCATTCTTGCTCGGGCCAATAGCTGCTTCATTAGCCACATTGGAGTTCCTCCATGTTTGACTAGGAAGTGGCTAGCTCTGACGAGGAAGTGATTCGCTCTAATACTGCTGTATTTTTGGGATCTGTGCACTTCTGAAGGCTGCGCACCTTGTAGGCGGTGCTTTAGGGTTAAGTCTTTATATATAACCATGAAGAGTCTGTAATAGATCTTCTGTAAACATGATTCTAATAAAGAACTTTCCTTCATGCACTGTCTTTTTATAGCACGAGTTTTAAAGTGCGCAAAAATTTATATGTCTCATACGCGTCTGACGGCTTTTGCGCTTCTGTAACTGCTGCACTATTTTCATGCTTCTATAAGACCCCCTTCAAAGTTTTCAAACTTGAACAAGTTTGGAACACTTTGAACAGAAGCATGAAATGACAGTCATCGGGAATACATAACGAGTCACTGACAGGCTGGCGCCATGCTTAGCCGTCAGCATTAATGCTTTTGAGCCGTTGTTTCATTTAAACGTAATGATAGCTCCTCGTTTTTAGGATTTAAAACCCATCATGATCTCGCTTTACCTCCCACGATGTTCAAGAGTTTCTTCAAATACGAAGGGTTTTTGTCTTCATCCGCTGACATGGCTTCGCTCTATAAGTAGAGTTTTGCTCAGAGACACTACACCAAAATAGACGATTTACGACAGTTAAAGTTATCCAACAACGATATATTAAAACTGTCGTTGCACTTTTGACAGATTAAAACCATCGTTTAACATCAAAATCCGTCTCACCAAACAATAAATTTTGATTCAAAGGATTAAAACTCTTAATTAACATCAAAATTCTAATGAAAATTTTGATTCCCAAATTTGTTAAAAATTTTGGCTCCCGAATTTTATTAAAAACCCGCGCATGCTGCCCTTTTCTCAAAACCTCTCTAAAAATTTCCTCTTTGCTTCTCAACGTTCTTAAAAAATTCTTCCTTCCCATTATTTTTCTTTGGTCCCTCGAATCTCCTCCACTCGAACTAGACAGGCCCTCCCTGCAAGAAAGACAAGAGCCGGTGGTTCGGGATCACTTGATGCGGCTCGGGTGCCGTCGTCGCCATCTCGCTACAAGGGCTCCTGCTTACAGTACCTCTCCAACCTCAGCTTGGGCAGCAATGCCCTCTCCGGTGGCCTTCCGCCCTGCGCGGGCTACGACACCTTGGGGTCATCTCCTTGTCGCGAAATCGGTTCTCGGGTCCCGTCCCGGTCGATGCCTAGCGGAATCTGACATTCATATTGATTGGATCGTAAGTAATTAATTCTTCATTAATTTTTTT
>JANAVB010034158.1:0-35406 GCA_029216955.1 Iris pallida
TTCTTTTGGCTTAGAAGATTCCTGATTATTCGATGTCGTTTTAGGTTTTGAAATATTAACTACAAGGGTTTCCTTCCCTTTCCCATTACGATTGCCAGAATTATTACCAGAAGAGCCTTTCTTTCCTTTGTCCTCTGAGGCAAAGATTATTTCGTGTTCATGAGCCAACCTACCATTGGACTCGGCATAAACTGTTGCTATAATAAACGAGGCCCAATCTATGAATTAGGAACCTGTAAAGACATCAATGGATGGTCGCAGATTCATTTTACATGTATCAATCAATGCTGAATCTGGCATTACAGGAGGCATCTTCAAAGTTGCTTGTCAGAAACGTTCAATGAACGTCCGAGTATCTTCCTTCTCTTCTTGTTTGATTACTATTAAGGAGGACATGTTCATGTCCATGCCTCCTTCATAGAAACGGGAGAGAAATATTGTTTTGAATTCGTCAAAAGACGAAATGCAATTGTCGGGTAGACTGCGATACCAATCGTAGGCTGAACCCGTCAGATACCCAATAAAAACTTGAGTGAGAAGAGCATCATTCTTCTGTAGATGTATAGTCATAATATCAAAGTAATTGATATACTGACTAGGAGAAGCCTTTCCATCAAATAACACCATTGATTGTGGTTTGAATTTCGGAGGAAAGGGTACATCATTCCAATGAGGAGGATAAGGTTGCTTAATTCCTAACCTATGGAGCTGATCCTTGTGCTTCAGAACTTCAAACTGTGCTTTGAGCTCACGTACTGCTTGAATAGCTTCACTATTTTGAGGAAGCACATTCGATTGAATAGTTGTTGGATGTAACGTAACCCCTACCGGAGGTGGCACATCTTCTGGAATGATAGGATCGGGAGATACAGAATTTTGATTGACAGCAGGCTCTTGATTATTCAAAGGTATATCAACCCCTTGAATATCTTGAGTTTGTGCTGCTACCTGTACCGGCGTTACTACTGCCGGCTGAGAAGTTTGTTGAGTCATTATTATTTGGTGCATGCTTTGCATCATGCTAAGCATATCCTTCAATAATTGCTCAACGACAGAGAGACGTTATTCTGTATTAGCAGATGACGTCTCCGGTTCATCTCCAATAGCATAGGATTCAACCTCTCTTGAAGATACAGAGGGATTGGTATAGAGGTAAGAATCGACACTATCAGTTTCGGACTCAAAAGACTGAGTACCCCTAGCTTCTGAATCAGAAGTTTGCAACTGTCTTTGTTTCTTGATCGAGTATTCTGATATACTCCTTCAAAGGAATCAAGAATTCTGTTGAACTATTATTGACCAGGAGTCTGGGATGAGTTGCGTCTTGGACGTCGTCCTCTGTTGGTATGAGATGCCATGTTGACTGACGCATATAACAACTCATGTTCTTGATCATCAGTTTGCTGCTGAGGCACATTGTAGCTTAATCGATCAAAAACTGACCGTTTAGAAGCCGAATAGCAACATTTGATTACAATTTGATGACACTCACAATAATGATTTTCTTGGGGGAGTGTCACAGGAGATTGTCTATTTTTACGCTTTTGTACTAGCAACTCGCGTAAATCAGAAGAAGTAGAGGGAGTAATCTTTTTTTTTATTACATTTAGGGTAGAGAAACGTTTAGTCCCTTGTGTATAAAGAAGATTATGGGCTGCATTAGCAGAACCAAACTGTATATTTTTACGCGCTTGGAGTTGCGTGCGTAAATCCTGAGATTTTTTAGCACAAAGGACTCCGTCAGCGTTATGCGTAATTTGTAGGTTTGGTACTTTGCGTAAACAGTGTATGAAGGCTGTTGGTAGAGAATCAAAGTCTTACCAACAATGTTTTTATGCTGCTTGCGTGCAGGTAAATTCACTTTAGATGCAAAGACATCATTATGAATTTTATCTACACTGTCATAGACAGGAGATTTACCTTTACGCGTAGAGCGCAAAACATGAGTATCTGCCACGTCACAGACGGGAGATTTTCCTTTATGAATGGAGCGTAAATTTTGTGCGTCTACCATGTCACAGATGGGAGACATATTTTTACGCGCGGGGCGTAAAGCTTGTGTGTCTATCACGTCACAAACGAAAGACATATTTTTACACGCGGGGCGTAAAACATAAGAGTCTGCCACGTCACAGACGGGAGACTGAGTTTTACGCACGGAACGTAAAACTTGATTTTTATGCTCAGAGCGTAAAACTTGATTTTTATGCGCAGGGCGTATCACCGAAGTAGAGACTGCCTCGTCACAGACGGGAGCCTCCACCACAGGCGTAGGAAGGATTCCTTTGCCTTCAGAAACAGCAGGAAGATTTGAGGATGCTTTCGACTTGAGAATCCAAACTTTTTGTGCCTTCCGCAATTTTTGAACATTGGAGCAGCGAGTACTACCCCCAGTTTGGAGCATTTCTTCGTAGGCAGTCTGGTCGAAGTGCACAACCAGAGTCTTCTTTGTCGATCCGACCGACACATCATCATATTGAGCAATTGCCTTCTCGTCAGAGGAGAAGGACGTCCCCAGCAGAGTCGCCATTTTGTTTCACTTAACAAAATGCCTAAAATTGGCTTTTGAAAGAAAACTAGAAAAAGTACAAAAAGTACAAATTGTTCTGGGAAGTATTGCTATGGAAGTCTGATCTGAGATCAATTACTTTGTTCCTTGGACCATACCATGATGAAGAAGAAAACTGCTTGAAGAAGACGAACAATCGGAAGAACTAAGTCACCGAAAAGGTTTCGAGCAACAACATGATGGCACAGCCGAATGCTTTTTTGCTTTGCTTCACCCTGTTCTTGAGAAAAAGTTAAAGAAATGCTCCTGGGAATATCACTCTGGAAGTATGAGTTTTCTCAGAATCTCCTCTCATGTCTCTCTGTTGATCTCTTCATCCTGTCTATGTGAAAAATAAGTCTATTTATAGAATTGACCTTTTGTGCGTAAAAAACAACAAAATTGGGATTTTATGCAAGTAACTGTTACCCAGGATGCAACTCATCCTCTACGCACGTTGACACGTGTCCTATGTAGAGTTTGATCTCTACGCATGGTCACACGTGTCCCGTACTTCAATGAAATGGGGAGAGTACGTACACACGTTCCTCGAGAAGTGTGGCATGAAAGCCACGTGGACAAACCACGTTCTTACGTGGTCAGGAAAGATTAGGCATAAAAATGACCCAAAATACACTTCAAGCGTAAAGTGGTAAACTGGGTGTAAAATAGCCCAAAATAAACTTCCCAGCATAAAGTGGCTAAAATAGCCTTGAGCGTAAAAAGTAGCCCAAATAGACTTTACGCCCACAATAGCCTTGAGCGTAAAATCTCGAATAACTATCGTGCGTAAAAGAAGCAGTTTTATTGAGCATAAAATAGCTCTATTTGCACACTATACGACGAGTATTAGGTTTGGTGTGAATCCAATCTTCTCGACTTCTGTGCTGCATGTTGTCAGAAAAATCATTCTGTCAGATCAAATCTTTTGCATTAAATGCGGCCTGACAGTCTGTCCCCAGCGTAAAGTTCAATGAATAGCTCTCGCGTAAAGTAGCTAGCGTAAAGTGTAGCTTACGTAGAGAGTAGCTCGCGTAAAATTCTCAACTTCTTTGACTAAGTCCATAAAGCACTTTTTACGCTCCTACAATGTGTCCCAAGCCGATAACATAACGCTCTAAAATCTTATGGCACCATTTTATGTTTACATTTATACATCATATATCCCTGTTCCATTCTTTATTCCTGTATTTTATACCATGACATGATATCCAGTTTACATATCCTGTTTACATTTCCTGTCTTAATATTTCATCTTGTTTTTCATTATAATTGTCTCTTATAGAATTTATCAATTCACATGGAACTGCTGTTAGTATTTGTACTTGCTCATATCCTAACAGGATAACCCCGTTGATGTTTACAGATGATCTAGAGGCCGACTACTCGACCTTCTATGGCTACGACATAGATGGCGAGTATGACTTGGATATTCCTGTGGAGCCAGTGCTCTTAGAGGATACACCGTCTGCTTAGACTAGTTAGATAGTCTTGCCTGGACTGTGATCCAGCTAGTACTTCAGACTTGTAGTATATATATTATTTAGGATTTTTGTTATGTTTTTAACACTAAACTTGTGTGGGATCTTGCATCTATTCATACTATTTTTCTTCTATGATATCTTTCATATTTCGTGCTATCTTCCTTAGATGTCTTGTGATTGAGTTGTGACATCATATACCTTCGTACGGAGATGACAGGTACCTTTATATTGTGTCTAGATGTTGTATATTATAGACGACCTATACAACGTTTTACCGTCGATTCTGCGACGTAGGCTGGACGTACCCACGTGCTCGTACCCCTACTTAGGATACGGGGCGTGACATATTTTTGTGGTAGCCCATGCAGGTCCATTGTCCCAACTAGTACAATCTCGTAATGGTACTCGACTTAGAGTACTAATTATGACCATGCAATTAGGATATAGGTTCTATAATATGATAGGAGTTACTCAATCACAGTTTAGGAAAAAATTTCGATCTTTCGATTATCATGACAACTCTTCTTGCAATTCGAATTTAATTGTCCTTCTTTGATAATATTTTATCTTGTGCCATATTGATCTTTTGCTCGAATCTATCTTCAGGATAACGATTACCTGAGCTCGGGCGGCTGGATCTAGTACTGTCCCGTAGAGGTCCGATCCATCGAGGTCTATTATTCCGGAGGAGGGAGAGGTCCAGACGGCTGTCCCTGCTGCCCCTACTGTTTCTACCATCCAGGTGGGAGTAGCAGCAGCAGTTTCGGGAGGTCTTCCACCTCCAGTTCGGAGGCCTTCGATCGTCATACCGGAGACTCTTCCGTCGCCACCTCCGATACCGATCGACGCTTTGCAGATGTTCGCGCTTCTCCAGCAGATGATGGAGGCACAGCAAGCACAGGCAGAGGCATCTCAGCGGTAGTCAGAGGTTCTAAGATAGAGTATGGAGAATGCTCATCTGCTAGCAATGGCAGCGGTCGAGAAGTTGGCTGCAGCTCCGGTTCAGGGCGCTCTAGCCCAGGAGCCGTAACAGCAGCAGCCGAGGCCTGGATTTGTGCTGGATTTCAAGAAGATGGTCCCTCAGGAATTCAAAGGGACTGAGGGCATCCTTTATGCAGATGACTGGATAGAGGATGTTGAGCGGGGCTTGGAGCTAGCAGAGCTTCCGAGGAGGCTGTGGGTGTCAGCTGCGGCGAGTCAGTTCTTTGATATCGCCTTGACATGGTACCGTACGGATCCTCGTGCGTCAGTCAGAGGATTAACCTGAGAGAACTTTCAGGGGCTATTCAAGAAGAAGTTCTATCCTGATGTAGCTCTCAACGCGTTGGAGGGCTAGTTTGCGGGGCTGGTCCAGGGGAACTCGTTTGTGGACGAGTATACGACGAAGTTCTTTCGCCTGAGCCGATTCTCTGCAAGGATGGTTCAGGATGAGGGAGAGAAGGCCCACAAGTTTAGGAGGGACCTGATTCACGCAGTTCGCTCTTGCACTTCTGGACGTCACTATACGACAATTGAGTAAATTTTGATGGATGCTCAGATTGCAGAGGAGGAATACGATCTGAGGCAAAAGAGGAGCAGTGTTGCTTTGGGGGCTAGTTCTAATGCGTGGCCGGCCAAGCACCCTCACACTCAGCAGAGGCAATTTTAATAGCAGCCTCAGTTCCAGCAGCATCAGGCACCAGCACGTATGCATCATCTGTGGCAGAGACAGGCCACTCAGTATAGTTTTTGTTGAAAGTCGGGGCACTGTAGAGAGGTCTGTCGGAAGAGGTTGGGCACTTGTCTGTATTGTGGAGCGACCGACCACCAGCTGAAGGATTGTCCTCGTCGTACAGACCGAGGAGGTCAGGACCGAGCACCATATACTAGGGCTCCAGCTGGACCTGCAGTTTAGCAGAGGGGTCCTCCACTTCAGATGCAGCAGTAACATTTTGTACAGCATCATACGGGAGCACCCCAGGGCAGAGTGTTCGCGCTGGCAGCTGAGGAGTCTGAGCCATTAGGCGATGTAGTGGCAGGTTCTGTTCTACTTGATTTTTTGTTTTAGCTTTGTTTGACTCTGGTGCTACGCACAGTTTTGTGTCTATTTCTTTTGCTCTTAGACACAATATTATTGCTGAATCATTTGGTAGGACTTGTAAGATTATGACTGGAAGAGGCATTATCCTAGTCAATAATATTTGCTAGGGGCAGAGAGTTATACTGGGAGGCCAAAATTTAAGTACATGTCTGCTCGTAATGCTACTTTTGAGCTACGATATGGTACTCGATATGGATTGGTCGAGCAGGAACTATGCTAGTATAGACTGTAGAGGAGGTAGAGTTTTGTTTAGACCGCCGGGTGAGCCAGAGTTTGAGTTTGCCAGAGGAGTAGCTGAGCCAGTAGATGGGTTCTGCGGAGCTTTATTGGCGGGACAGGAATTGCCACATCCATTGATAGCAGAGTTCTTGGATGTCTTTCTCGAGGAGTTGCCTGGAATATCGCCAGACATAGATGTTGAGTTCTCTATAGACTTGGTGCCGGACGATGAGCCTATCTTACAGCACGTCTATAGGATCAACAACAGCGAGTTAACAGAGCTGAAGAAGCAAGTTGACGAGCTGCGGGACAAAGGTTTCATCAGATCCAGTTCTTCACCTTGGGGCACACCTGTTCTGTTTGTACCGAAGAAGGATGGTACGGTACGCATGTGTATCGATTATAGAGTGCTCAATAACCTTACTATTAAGAACAAGTACCCGTTGTCTAGGATTGACGACTTGTTCGATCAGTTGAGCGGCGTGAAGGTATTTTGAAGATAGATTTGAGGTCCGACTACCATCAGCTGAAGGTGAAGCGGGAAGACATTCTGAAGATAGCTTTTCGGACTCGGTATGGCCAGTACGAGTTCATTATCATGCCTTTTGGGTTGACCAACTCCCCAGCCGTGTTTATGAACTTGATGAACAAGGTATTCCATTAATACCTTGACAAGTTCGTAGTGGTCTTCATAGATGACATTTTGGTCTACTTGAAGATGCCGGAGGAGCACGAGGAGCATCTGTGGATTGTGCTTGAGACTCTGAGGAAGGAGCAGTTGTACGGGAAGCTTTTGAAGTGCGAGTTCTTCCTAGGACCGGTAAAGTTCTTATGTCATGTTGTGACCGAGCATGGGATCTCAGTGGACCTAAAGAAGATTTCAGCAGTAGAGTCTTGGTCTGCACCCATCTCAGTTGTCGAGATTTGCAGCTTTCTTGGTCTAGCAGGCTACTATACGAAGTTCGTCCAAGACTTCTCTCGGATTGCAGAGCCGATGACTAGACTCACCAGGAAGGACGTGGAGTTCATCTGGACTGAGGAGTGTCAGGCTACTTTTGATGAGCTGAAGAAGAGGTTGACCTCAGCTCCGATCTTGACATTGCCCTCTGGGACTGGTGGTTTCACGATCTACAGCGACGCTTCTGGGAAGGGTTTAGGTTACGTTCTTCAGCAGCATGGGAAGGTGATTGCCTATACATCTAGGCAGTTATGTCCCCATGAGAAGAACTACCCTACTCACGATCTGGAGTTGGCCGCTGTCATCTTTGCTTTGAAGTTGTAGAAGCATTACCTATACGGAGAGCGAGTTGAGATCTTCACGGATCACAAGAGCTTGTAGTACGTATTCACACGGAAGGAGCTGAACATGCGGCAGAGACGGTGGCTTGAGCTGATAAAGGACTTCGATATCTCATTGCTGTACCATCCAGGCAAGGCCAATATAGTTGCAGATGCCTTGAGCAGGTATCCAGTCGCTATGTATTTGACGACAGATCGTCATCTTTTGGTTGATCTGGAAAGTTTGGGTATCGAGGTGATTGTTTCGGGCATAGAGGTTCAGATATGGGGCTTACAGATTTAGTCTGAGTTGATGGACAGAGTTAGATCAGCGTAACATGATGATGTTGCCCTGAGGAGCATCAAGGAGCAGGTGCAAGCATGTTTGCTCGACGATTTCTCTATAGCCGAAGATGGGTCACTGAGGCACAGTGCTAGACTATGCGTTCCGAGTAGAGATATTCAGGAGGAGGTTCTTCAGAAAGCGCATCACTCTCAGTACTCTATGTCACGCCCCGATCCCGTTAGGGTCGTCCGTCTTGCCTGGATCCCTACAGGATCGTTCGTCCTCGCTAAGGCGTGATGCCGTGCAAGCCTAAGTTGGGCCTGTACAAGACCACGTACCTGCACAAAACAACTAGTCAAGCAAAACACATGCACGCACCCATTTATTGCAGAAAATCAAATATTGGACACAGAGATTTGAAATTGAAATACTTCTTTTATTGATAAACTTGATAGGAATACAAGTACAAAGCTTTGCAAACTCAGATTGCCTTATCTTGGCTACATGATTCTCTTTAAAACTCTCATTTAAAAATAGTCGTAATGCCCATACATCATATCCGTTTATTACATACTGGAAATAAAAAGATACCTTCAAAAGAAAAGAAACTTGCAACTTGAATGGAAATTAAAAAGAAACTTTGAGGCAATCCACGAGCTCTACTGGGCTAGACGAGCTTCAGTACCTCACTTGAAATCCTCCTGTCGCCTTTTGCTTTCTAAAAAAGATACTGACAACGTGGGTCAGCACACATCATGTACTGACGAGCGGCTCTTTTTCGAAACTCACAAATATCAGCACTAATTCAACATGTGAAGCTACATATTTACTAGTGCTCTTTCTACTTGTCTAGGTTCTTTTTAACAATTCATAAGAAACAAGACAGAAGAATATTATATAACCAACTTACCCATCGCCGACAGTCATCCCTGCACAAGACAGGTTAGCACAATTTGAATATGATATAAAGGTATATTGTTTAACTCAGCATCTCTTGTTAGGTTGTAATGTACTCTGATTTCATAAATGCACCTAACTATATGTTGGTCCACGGGTCATTTCCTGTGATTAGCCACTGTGACACATGGGTTAGCTCGTCGATATTTGGACATTGATGCAACGCTCGAGGTTTCTTGTACCTCGAAATGTCTAGACAATCTCCCACAGGCCTAGCAATTCCAGGTGCCCCCAGAACCATCCGAGAGATCTAGTTTCCTTGTATACAAGTTGTCAAGGACCTATGCATACTCTATAAGGCGACTGTTATGCTACACATGTATTTATGCTTTTCTTTGGTTTATGACAGAGCTTATAGATCCTAGCTTTGGGACAATTATCTTTGTTGTGGCAACATATACAAGTCCGTTTGTACACATCTAAACATTTGAAGCATATTCATAGGCAACATATATTATTCATATGGAAACAGATGAAGCGGCACATATAATCTAGCATATGATTCAATTCATTATCTTCTCTTTATCTTTTGTTATTGTGGTATCATTGATCGTAGGAATGAGACAACCAAGTGGACTAGAGATCATTTTTATTAGGGCGTACAAATAAGTGCAAGCTCGGTTAGAGCAACTCACCGAGATGAAACTTAGTTGAGAGAAGGAGGGACTTCATATGCCGTTCACGAATAGTTCACGCGTCCTACATTGGCATAAACAGTTAATTAGCATACTTCGGTCTCTTTCTTTCAAGATTCGGAATGAATGTGAAATGTGATGAAAGCAAACAATGAAAACCAATCATCGAAAACCAACACAAAAATGCATTCATCAAAACCAAGCAGCAAAAGAAAACATCCAAGAAAACTCTTAGATACATTTCAATAGAAGCCAATCCATCAATTGGAAAGGTTCATTGTATTTCATCCGTGATCAATCGATACCGACAAAGGTTTCCCTAAATACTTAGTTCGAGACTGAATCAGCAAGCCGTAGGTATTACATAGTGGACCGCGAGGAGCGGGGTACTACATAATAACCCACTGAGAAAAAGTTTTGTCCTCAAAACTTAAGGAACAATCTCACCTCCACTAGTATTACATTTAGGATCAAGTAAGGTGGAGAGATTATAGATGCGCGCTGTCGCAGTATTGGCATTCCACAACTGCTGATTATGAGGATTGTCTCTGATCTGTGGTGGGTCCTTCAACTGCCCATGCTCCTCTGTATCGTTTCGATTTCTCTTTGGATAATTTCTGACGGTGTGACCCTGCCGGCCACAACCGAAACAAGCTTTGCTCAAGGAACGACAGGTTTCCTTTGTGTGGCCCTTCATGCCGTAGTAGCAGCATTCCAAAGTTTTCGTACGATAATTATCTATGGTGTGGCCCTGACGGCCGGAGAATCCGCACTCTACTGTGTTGCGGTTACCTCCCTCTGTTTTCTTCTTATCGTCGTGGTATCTTTTTGTAGGTTGATTGTGACTGTACTGAACTTTTGCTGACGCCTTCCTCAGGCTAAATTGTTCCACTTATAACGCTGCCTCAAAGGCCTGAGGATATGCCTCACATTTTCGGTTCAGTACACTCAACTGAATGTCATCGTTCAGACCTTGAACGAACCAATTTATGCGGGCCTGCTCTGTTGGTAACATTACAACAACAAAATTTGTCAGCTTAGCAAATTCAGATCCATAGTCTTCCATGGAGATGCTCCATTACTTTAATGATTTAAAATCATTCTCCATCTTCTGACTGATAGCGGAAGGGAGATACTGCTCCAAAAATGCTTTCTTGAACGAGGCCCAAGAAATCTTTCTAACCCTAGCAGTTGTGAACAGCTCTAGTTTTTTCGCTTTCCACCAATCCATTGCCCGCAGCCGTAGTAGCAAAACGGCACAAACTACCTTCTTGCTACTCAAAACTCCTACGAACGCGAACAAACTCTCCATTTTATCAATTCAGTCCATCATCTTATCAGGTGATGTCCTGCCTTCAAATTCTGGAGGTTTCATGTCTAAGAAGTCCTTTGGCCTAAAGGAAGAGTGCCTTTGCGTCGGCTGGGGTTTGTCACCCTCTACGGGCTCAATCTCGGGTGTTTCCGTTGGTTTTGTCACTGCGGTGGTATCTCGATTTGCCTCTAGCGCAGTTACAAGTTTGGTCAAGGCATCTAACTGCATCTGTTGGGCCTCCAGTCGGGCCTGTTGTATCTGGCCACGTTCCTCATTATCTTGTCTCTGTAATTCCATCATGGTCATGATCCGTTCTATTGGATCGGATGAGCCAGATGGTCGAGGAGGAGCTATTTCTCTACAAAAGAGTATAACTTTTGTCAGTCTCATGAAATATTATGGACTTATTGTATGGACATTGGTTTTCAAAACTCAAAAATCGAAACTTTTGAAAGCCATCAAAATACTTTATATACTTTTTTCGAAAACGATATTTGCAAGAGGCCAAACACGTAAAATCGTGCTCTGATACCACTTTGTCATGCCCGGATCCCACTAGGGTCGTCCGTCTTGCCTGGATCCCTGCCGGATCGTCCGTCCTTGCTAAGGCATGATGCCGTGCAAGCCTAAGTTATGCTTGCATAAGGCCATGTACCTGCACAAAATAACTAGTCAAGCAAAAAAAATACACACGCACCCATTTATTGCAGAAAACCAAATATTGGACACAGAGATTTGAAATGGAAATACTTCTTTTATTGTTAGACTTGATAGGAATACAAGTACAAAGCTTTGTAAACTCAGATTGCCTTATCTTGGCTACATGATTCTCTTTAAAACTTTCTTTTGAAAATAGTCACAATGCCCATACATCATATCCCTTTATTACATACTGGAAATGAAAAGACACCTTCAAAGGAAAAGAAACATGCAACTTGACTAGAAATTAAAAAAAAGCTTCGAGGCAATCCACGAGCTCTACTGGGCTAGACGAGCTTCAGTGCCTCACTTGAAATTCTCTTGTCTCCTTTACTTTCTGAAAAGGTTGCCCACAAAGTGGGTTAGCACACATCATGTACTGGCGAGCGGCTCTTCGCCGAAACTCACAAATATCTACACTAATTCAACATGTGAAGCAATATATTTACTAGTGCTCTTTCTACTTGTCTAGGTTCTTTTTAACAATTCATAAGAAACAAGATAGAAGAATATTATATAACCAACTTACCCATCGTCGGCAGTCATCCCTGTACAAGACAGGTTAGCACAAATTACATATAATTAAAGGTATACTGTTTAACTTCGCATCTCTTGTTAGGTTACAATGCACTCTGATTTCATAAATGCACCTAACTATATGTTGGTCCACGGGTCGTTTCTCGTGATTAGCCGCTGTGACACATGGGTTTAGCTCATCGCTATTTGGACATTGATGCAACACTCGAGGTTTCTTGTACCTCGAAATGTCTAGACAATCTCCCCTAGGCCGAGCAATTCCAGGCATCCCCAGAACCGCCCGAGAGATCTATTTTCCTTGTATACAAGTTGTCCAGGACCTATGCATACTCTGTAAGGCGACTGTTATGCAACACATGTATTTATGCTTTGCTTTGGTTTATGACAGAGCTTATAGCTCCTAGCTTTGGGACAATTCTCTTTGCTATGGCAACATGTACAAGTCCGTCTGTATACATCTAAACATTTGAAGCATAATCATAGGTAACAGATATTATTCATATGGAAACAGATGAAGCGACACATATAATCCAGCATATGATTCAATTCATTATCTTCTCTTTATCTTTTGTTATTGTGGTATCATTGATCGTAGGGACGAGGCAACATAGTGGACTAGAGATCATTTTTATTAGGGCGTACAAATAAATGCAAGCCCGGTTAGAGAAACTTACCGAGATGAATCTTAGTTGAGAGAAGGAGGAACTTCACGCGCCGTTCACGAACAGTTCACGCGTCCTACATTGGCACCAACAGTTGTTTAGCATACTTTGGTCTCTTTCTTTCAAGATTCCAAATGAATGCAAAATGTGATGAAAGTGAACAATGAAAACCAATCATCAAAAAACAACACGAAAATGCATTCATCAAAACCAAGCAGCGAAAGAAAACATCCAACAAAACCCTTGGATTCATTTCAATAGAAGCCAATCTACCAATTGGAAAGGTTTATTGTATTTCATCCATGATCAATCGATACCGGCAAAGGTTTCCCCAAATACTCAGTTCGAGATTGAGTCAGCAAGCTATAGGTATTACATAGTAGACCGCGAGGAGCGGGGTACTATACACTATGCATCCTGGAGCCAACAAGATGTACAGAGATTTGAGAGAGCATGTATGGTGGTACAGCATGAAGCGAGAGGTAGCTCAGCTTGTATCTCGCTGCCTACTGTGTCAGCAGGTAAAGGCCGAAAGACAGAGGCCAGGTGGGTTGCTACAGCCACTACCCATTCCTTAGTGGAAGTGGGAGCACATCACCATGGACTTTGTGTCCGGACTTCCGCGATCTCCTGGAGGGAAAGATGCGATTTGGATCATTATTGATCGATTGACCAAATCGGCCCACTTTTTGCCTTTCAAAGGGGTCTGTCTACGGAGAAGCTGGCAGAGCTATACATGCGTCAGATAGTCAGATTATACGGAGTTCTAGTGAGCATAGTCTCAGATCGGATAGTCATTTTACTTCCCACTTTTGGAGGAGTTTGTATATTAGCTTGGGCACCCAGCTCAAGTTTAGTACCGCTTACCACCCCCAGACAGACGGGCAGTCAGAGAAAACCATCCAGACTCTTGAGGATATGCTTTGCACATGTGTGTTAGACTTCGGGGGTTCTTGGGAGGATCATTTTTACCTGGTAGAGTTTGCTTACAACAACAGCTACCAGGCCAGTATAGAGATGTCACTATTTGAGGTTCTATACAGACAAAGATGTCGCACTCCTTTGTCATAGGACGATGTCGATGAGAGGATGTTACATGGGCCGAAGATGGTATTAGATGCGGCCAAGAAGGTTAGACTGATTAGAGACAGACTTTGGGTGGCTCAGGATAGGCAGCAGCATTGGGCCGATAGCCACCGGAGACCGTTAGAATTCGAGGTTAGTTTCAGTTTTCGGTTGTGCTTATTCGTGTGTGTTTGTTTGTTTGGTTTGTGTGCTGAGTTTTGTTTTATATCTAGGATGGTGATATGGTGTTCCTGAAGATTTTTTCGACACGTGGCACAATTCGCTTTGGCTGGGGTGGAAAGCTTAGTTCGTGCTATATCGGGCCTTTCACTATCCTTGAAAGGGTCGGTACAGTAGCTTATCGACTAGACTTGCCACCTACGCTCGAGGGAGTGCACAATGTGTTCCATGTGTTACAACTAAGACGGTACGTGGCAGACCCTAGCCAGGTATTGGACCATTCAGCTATAGAGGTGGGACCTACTCTCAACTATCCAGAACAACCCGTGGAGATTCTGGATTGTCGGAAGAAGGTGCTCCGGAACCAGGTTATAGCCTTGGTTCGTGTTGCATGGAGGCACCACTCTCTAAGTGAGTCTACCTGGGATATGGAGGATGACATGCGAGAGCGTTTCCCTTATCTCTTTGAGCCTTGAGGTATATATTATTTTGCTTCTGTATGTGTTTCCTGTGATTTGTTTGTTTTAATTTCGAGGACGAAATTTTTTTCAGGGGTGTAGATTTGTAACTCCAGTTTTCACAAATAAGGGTAAAATGGTCATTTTTTATTTTTTGATATTTTGGAATTATTTATTTATTAATAATGTTATTTGGGGATTATTTAAGTCGGGTTCGAATTTTATCTCGTTCCAACTTGTATCGGAGACCCAGGTAGCTTAGACTCTAGTCGGGACCCATATATTAGTTAGATATGGTCCACAAATCCAACTAATTAGTCTAGTGTAATTAGGCTAATCCCACATGACTTAAATGACTCATTAGAAGATTAGAACTTGACCCTTTTGACCCCAAACTCTCACATGACTTAAATTGACCCATAGGAGACCAAGGAGAGGCATTCTTGACTTTTCAACATAGCCCAAGAGAGGGTATTATGGCCGGCCACATTAGGTCAATCTCTCTCTCCATTCCATTTGGTAAGTTGCATCTTCTTTCCTATTTTAGTTCTTCTCCAAAACTTGAGAGCTTCCCTCTAGGTTTTGATCTCTCAAACCCATCCAACCTCCCTCCATTTCATCTAATCTACCAAGGAGAAGGTGCTAGCAAGGCACGGGAGCAAGGAATGGTGTCCAATCTTAAGGAGTTTTCATGTCGGAGACGTATCCATTTGAGAGTATCATTGGGATCGAACTCCCAATAGGTATTACCATCTCCTTAAATTGATTTCCTTTCCATTTTAAATAGATTTGCATTCATTAGGACCACCCCATGAATAAACCACCATTAGTATGGATTTAGAGGCTCTCATGAGTCCTCTCTAGAAAGTTGGGGTGGTTTTGGTGTCCCAATGGAGAGTTTCCAAGAGGAGGCACTCCATGTGTTTGATTTATTGTCTAATAGGCTTTAATGTATTTTAGTTTCAGTTTTAGACATGTGAGAGAGTGGATTAATATTAGTTATGATGGTTAGAGCAAGTTTCATTTGTATGCCCATGGTTGAATCATTTTGGTTTAGCCTACATGCCTCATTTTAGCTTACATGTCAATTTTGTGTTAATTGTTAAAGTAGACTGTTTTGAATATATATTATATGTTTACATGTGTTTTGGATATGTTGGGGTGTTGTGAGTGTGAGTTGTAGTGTGTTAGAGAGATGGGGTTCATGCCTACCTATTTGGTTTGTGTGTTGGCATAATTGAGGGTGTGTGTTGGTGTGTGGAGAGTGGTTTTGATGAATATATATATGTGAGTTTGTGTCATGAGAGTGTGAGATGTGTTTATATTTATAGATAGATTTTATATAGATTATAGATGGATGGATAGATTAGGTAGTGAGCAGAGAATAGTAGAGGAGAGAGGTGGGGGGGACAACCAACTGCAGCAGCAGCAGCCATGTAGGTTGATGTCCTACATGAACAGCAGCTGCAATAGCAGCAGTAGCTGCTGCCAATTAGGCAGTAGCAACAGGTGGTAGCGGCCACCATTAGCTGCTAGGGGCAGCAGCAATGTGCTGCAAACACAACCCTTTAACCCCCCATTTCACTTTAATTCAGCCTCCATTCATTCACTCATTCATCCATATATTCACCACTTCACAATCATTCATTCATCCATACATTCACCACTTCACAATCATCTATTCATACCAAAAATCAGTCCATGCACAACATTCAAATTTCAGTCCATAACAGTCTACAACCAATCCTAATTCAGTCCCCCATTCTTTCAAATTTTAGTCCCAATTCATCCATACATTCATTTCATTTCCAACTTTATTCAAAATCAGTCATACTCCATAAATCCATATATCCATACAGCTATACATCACAGTTCATTCATCCATCATTTCACTCCACCCATTTCATTTCAGTCCTATGGTATTACGTGTTGAGTTGTGTGTGTGTGTGTGTTAAGATAAGGTAGATGTTAGAGGGTAAGTGATATGTTAAAGGTAAGGTATTAGTGTTAGTCAGGAATTGTGAGTTAGCTTGATATGTTAGTAGAGTATAGATGTTAGAGGGATATATGGTAGAAAGTTATATGTTAGATAATTGGATATCTTAGGATACTAAGCTAGTATCTCAAGCTAATGAGGATTACCTTGTCATAAGGTAAGGTAATGAGGATTACCTTAGTATAGGGTAAGGTATCAAGATACCAAGTTGAGGTATCAAGATACCGAGGTATGGTATCAAGATACGAGGATAAGGTGTTGCAATACCTTACCAAGGTATTGGAGTTACATTAGGGTAAGGGCAAGGTAAAGGGTAAGGAAAGATAGAAGTTAAGGTAAATTACCTATGTTAAGGTAATTACCCCAAACTAAGATATTGGAATCGAGATACCATTTTGACCAAGATATGGGATGTCTTGGTTGGTAAATGTGAAGAATAGTATGCTTAGGCTAGTTTTGACCTCGGTTGACCAAGTTTGACCATTTTGACCAAAAGTCAACTATCAGTCAACGTTTGGCCTAGAAATGACTAGAACTTGATCGGACTTGACCAATTGACCAAAAGTTAACTGTTAGTCAACATTAGCCTAGTTTGACCTAGAGTTGACCAGAGTTAGCCATAGTTGACCAGTTGACCAAAAGTCAACTGTTAGTCAACCTTTGACCTAGTTTGACTTTGATTGACCTAGTTTGACTTTGTTTGACTTAGTTTGACCTAGTATGACCTTGTTTGACCTAGTTTGACTTTGTTTGACTTTGATTGACCTTGTTTGACTTTGTTTGACTTAGCTTGACTAAGATTGACCTAGATTGCACTGCATAACTAGAATATCATACCATTCACCGTCAAACCCTAATTAACTCATGATATCTCATCTTTAGGTCTGTGACATCACTCTGAGCATCTATTCTCACTGACAGCTCAGGACCGCAGGCGAGTACATTCACTGATAGTTTTTATTGGCTTGATATCTGCTATATCCGATTCAGTTGTAGTGTCTTACTTGATTCCTGACATGATAGTTCACGGACTAGTATACGTCGGATCCTGTCATGAGATATTATTCCTGGACTTTCCTGGTATATTGGTACATTGTTCAATCTTGTTTTTCTGTACATGTATCGACACCGATTTGGAAGTAGGCTGGCCCCCTTCTTTTGAATCCTGTGTCATGATGTGACATGTCCGGATCCATTATATTACTCGAGGATGGGGAGTTATTAGAGGTTATGTGATCAATACCCTCATGTCAATATTCTTATGCTTGTGTCACCCTCACCACAGTAGGGTGTAACAAGATCTTATATTTCTTGTGCTCACTTTCCATGTTGGTCGGCTTGACCCTTCTTGAGATTTTCCTGTGATAGCTGGGCTAAATGGAATAGCTTGATCATGTGTCCTAAGCCGATCACATAACGCTCTAATATCTCATGGTACCATTTTATCTTTATATTTATATATCATATATCCCTGTTCCATTCTATATTCTTGTATTTCATACCATGACATGATATCATGTTTATATTTTCTGTCTTGATATTTCATTTTCTTTTTCATTATAATTGTCTCTCATAGAATTTGTCAATTCACATGGAACTATTGTTAGTATTTGTACTTGCTCATATCCTGACAGGATAACCCCGTTGATGTTTACAAAAGATCTAGAGGCCGACTGCTCGACCTTCTGTAGCTACGGCATAGATGGCGAGTACGACTTGGATATTCCCGTGGAGCCGGTGCTCTGGGAGAACGTACCGTCTACTTAGACTAGTTAGATAGGCTTGCCTGGACTGTGATCCAGCTAGTACTTCAGACTTGTAGTATATATTATTTAGGGATTTTGTTATGTTTCTAATACTAAACTTGTGTGGGATCATGTAAGCCCTTGAACCAAAATTTTCGTATTAATTCTATTATTTACTACCACTATTAAATTAAAACTAATTATACTTGTAGGATAGTTTCTAAGCCAAACCCTAAAAAATTAGGCTAAATGTCAATTTAAGTTTTACTTCATGTTGGAAACTTTTGTAAGTCCTATTCATAGAGGGGTCTATTTGTAAAGGTTACATTTCAAAGTTTAATGACATGGCCGACCCCTATTAAGCTCAATTTTGAATGGAACGGATAGAGCCGGAAACCTAATTTCAAATCCTTAGACGACCAATGTAAAACCTATATGGTTTGATTTGAATCAAATTCAAATTCAGATCGATTCTCCCTAATCTCTAAGGAAAATTCGAGTTTATCCCCAACAGAACATATAAGGACTAGAAGCCGACCTCTTCCCTTTGCAAAACCATAAATCTTCTTCTGCATTTTCTCTGGTTCACAAAGGTCTGCTGTCAAGAGGATTCGACAAGAACAGAGCTATTGGATCTTCCAAAATAGGTACCTTTTCTCTTTTCTGCAAATCAACCTGTACGATTTCCTAAAGACCTAGTTAGCTTAACATGGCTAAATACTAATCTAGGTGTTTGTGAGTTTTCCCAAATACTACGGGCATGGGCGTATCCTGGGTTTGGACGGGTGTACATGGGTTTGTGTTGGTTTACTGCCTTTCTAGTTTTCGAATCTGGGTATGGAATATCCATAGTGAGATGATGTGATAGATGCAACAGAGAATAAGTGTTTCACTTAACAAAATGCCCTTATAGGCTTTTGAAAGAAAATGAAAAAAGTGTACAAAAGTATAAGTAAATTTTGGGAAGTATTGCTGTGGAAGTCTGATCTGAGAGCGTTCACTTTGTTCTTTGGACCACACGATGATGATGAAGAAAACTGCTTGGAGATGAACAACTGGAAGAACTAAGTCACTAGAAAGGTATTGACACAATTGGCACTGATGGCAGAGTCGAATGCTTTCCTGCTTTGCTTCACTCTGTTCTTGAGAAAAAGTTGAAAAGAAATACTCTGGAAAATCCCTTTGCTCTGAAAGTCTCTGGGCTCCAAAATATTGTCCCTTTCTCTTAAAAATAAGTCTTTATATGGACTTGTCTTTTGTGCGTAAAAAGCATCAATATTGGGTCTCTACGCAGGCTATTAGGATAACTGTCACCCACGTACAGAAATTGTCTTCTACGCATGTTGACACGTGTCCCATAATCCAATAAAATAAGGAGAGCACATACACACGTTCTTCGAAAAGTATGGCATGAAGGCCACGTCAGGAAACCATGTTTCCATATGATCAGGACAAACTGTGCGTAAAAGATGTTGTTTAAACATATCCGAGCATAAAATAGCTCAAAGTAAGCTTCCTGCGTAAAGTGGCTAAAAATATCCTTGAGCGTAAAGGCTCAAATAAACTCTACGCGTGCAAAAAGAGTAGCTGAGATAGCTTTGAGCATAAAATCTCAAATAACTCTTATGCTTAAAGAGGAAGCTATTTCTCAAGCATAAAGCAGCTCTTTGGCACGCTAAACAACAATCTCCTTAGCTTCTGTGCAATTACTTTGTCAAAAAATCAATCTGTCAGAACAGAATCTTCGTGCATTTAATGCAGTATAGACAGCTCATTCGCGTAGAAAGTTAAACTATTCTCTGCGTAAAGTCTAAATGTAAGGCCTGCGTAGAGTTTTGTGTTTGATTCAATTTGACCTTTGTGTAAAGTCTAATCTAGAACTGTCTTTGCGTAAATATCTTAACTTCCTTGACTTGGTCTTCGAAATTTATTTACGCTTCACAAGTACCCCTTCAAAGTTTTCAAATTTTTCTAATTTTTGAAATACTTTGAACAGAAGCGTAAAGTTTGGGATATCCAACAGTCATCAGCGTAAATTTAGGGATACCCAACAGTCATCAGCGTAAAGTCAGGGATACCCAACAGTCATCAGCGTAAAGTCAGGGATACCCAACAGTCACTTTTGAGAATTTGAATCAACCCTTGAGTTTTCTATAAATAGGGCTTCTGTTGAAGAGAGAGAACTTTACTCGTATTCTTCATTCCCTATTCTTTTCTTCACTTATCATCCAAATCTTTTCGAGCGAAATGGTACCCAAAAATAAGGCCGCCGCCTCAACCAAGGGTAAGAAAGCTGCCTCTTCGTCGACGACTAGACCATCGGAGGAAGTTCACGCCGCCGCAGCACTGGGAAGCAACGTCGAGGAGACCCCAAGGACCAACCAAAACGTGGCTCCGTCCATGATAGGTAGAAACCCTATTTCGAGCAAAGATTGCGTTTGGAGAAGATGACCCAAAACGGAAAAATACGCTCACGTTATACGTGCCAGCGTAAATTAAAACATCAGAAATACGCTCACGTTATACGTGCCAGCATAAATTAAATGATTAAAAATATGCTCACGTTGTACGTGCCAGCGTAGAACTTGAAAATATGCCCACATTATACGTGCTAGCATAAAAACTGAAAATACGTCCACGTTATACGTGCGAGCGTAAAATTGAAAAATACGCAAGTCAAAAGACTATGTTTTTCACATATAAAATTTTACTCTTTTGAACAGAAGCGTAAAACCAAAAATACACCCATATCATATGTGCGAGCGTAAAATTGAAAAATACGCAAGTCAAAAAACTATATGTTTTTCACATGTAAAATTTTACTATTTTGAACAGAAGCGTAAAAATTTCATTCTTAGACTGCGTAAAACTCTTGCATAAAACAAATTCTTTAAAAAACAGAGAACTTTTTACGCGTAAAACTCATGTATAGTCATTTGCGTAGAGTTTGAATTTGCATAGAGTTCATGCTTAAATTCTTTACTAACTTGATTTTTCTTGTTGAACTTCTTTTACAGCGGATTTGGGGGCCCATCCTCTCTCTGAAGTGTTTGGTTCACCAGCTGGGATTTTGGGATCAAATTATCTGGAGAATTTATCCTATGTCGAGTTTCCTCAAACTGACAAGCAGTATCCTCAGGAACGACATCAACTGATAGTTGCCCAAGGAGATAGAATGTTGTTGTCTCTGAAGAATGGAGAACTATTGACATCAATGGATGGCCAGCATTATCTGAAGCCTGCATTCATGTTCGGGGATGAAATTGACTTCAAATCTCAGACAAACCCCAAGAAGGAGTCTTGGGTGTTCAAATTTGGGGAAAGGACGATGTATCTCCCAATAATGCCAAGAGATTATCCCCTTTCCTCTTTTTCTCATGCTACTCATCCGAGACGGATGATCTGGAATTTGACTCCCAATAGTCATAGAAGACCGAGGAGAATCATATTTAAGAGGGATGAAAACCAGATGGGCTATCACTCAAGTACTCCCAGTGGTGGTGTCGTTCCTTTCTCCGGCTTATTGTCTGGATTTACACCGAGCGAGGGCTCATCTCTGATCCAACCGGTGCAGATACCGATGTTCATAAACAAGTTTATGAACGCCTCAGTACTATATCTCCAGGTCAACCCTAGGCTTCCAAGGTGGATGACTCTTCACAACAAAAACTGGGTTCAACTTAGTTCTTGGATCATAAAGAACTTTGAAGCAGATCTAAAACCATTGGTTTGTTTGAAGCAGTAGCCTCCACAAGTTAAGGCATACCTATAAACAATAATCTGTTCTTAGCTTTGATGGAGTTGTATATCAGCTCGACATGAACTTTTGTAACCCCAATTGGCAAAATAGGTTTTGTACTTCATGAGATGCAATTCATCTCTAAGCTACCAATGGGGGAAGTTCCATATGAAGAGTACGTTCCCTCCAACCGGGAACTAGAAGAAATTACAAAGAAAAATCCTCGCTTAGTTGAGGTATATCAAGAATTGATGTGCCATTATTTGATTTGCACCACTATGTATGAAAGTGGATCGCATTTGGCATACATCAATAAATGGACAACATATCTATTCTATCATAAGAATAGAATATCCAAGGAAGACAAGGAGAGATTTCAAGACAACAAGGCTCAACCCATCAACCCTTGTTCATTAATTCCTGCTGATATGATAAACACTTTGATGATCACATATAAGTCCCCGAACAAGTATTTGACCACCAAAACTGGAGAATTTCCTGCGGGAACTGAAGCATTGAGCTTTCTGAAACATGGCAGCCGAAAGCTCTCAAAGGAAGCCTTGCTAGCAGGCTTTCTTTTTCTGTAGCTACAAAGATGGGTCGTACCAGGGACTGGTACAGTCGATAGAATTCACCAAAACGTACTATAGCCAGCAGTACGTTTGGTATTCAAGGCCAGACTTAGCTTATTATCGGTAATGGTGTGTCGGATAAATGCAGGTTTGTGAGCATTCGGTGAAGAATTGATCAATAATGCTCTCTACCGTAAAGATTTTCCTAGGGTAGAGATGCCCTACACTTATTTAATGGGTTGGTTACTGCATCACAACTGCAACTTATTGCCACCATGCCCTAAAAATGATGTAGAGGTATTCCTCCAGAAGTTTAGTAAAGCCACATGGAATGCGACTTCAGTGACGGATACACGGGCAACACTAAACTTCTCCCATGGGTGGAATTTTTTCTGCACACGACCACCAGTTCCAGCCGACTATTTTGGTGTGCCATTTGAAGATGTAGGTCAAGGAAGGACTGAGATACTTGGGCCAGTGTTTAATTGGCTAATATGTATCAGACCCTCACATCTGATGTATAAAACCGAAGGCAACTGTATCTTCGAACCGTATCTACCCAGTCGTTTCGCTCGTCAGTTCGGGTATGAACAGCTTCACGTTGGTAATCCCTCCACTACTTTCAATTATTAAAGAAAGTTAGTTGATGGCACGAGGGCATGGCGGTATTCAGCACTGGATGCACCAGTGCCAAATTCCATGTGTCAACTGCCAAAAGTACAACTGAGTTACGAATGCTTCATTCATATGCTCATTTTTATGCTTTCCATTCGTTCCTTCGCAAAATACTACAACATGAAGGGAAGTCTTCGGTGGGAAAAGGAGACGCCGAAGAACCAGTTATGGTGCCTTCGGACATTCCTGATGATGCTGTTCCAGATGAATATCTGGAGACGATCACTACAGGAGTTGGGAAAACAACTTCAAGACCCATTACCATCACTACAACCCGGAAGCGAAAACTAGATACAGCTGTTACTCTCCGAGAAAAGAAGAAGAAGACCACTGTTAAAGGGCCTTCCAGTTAGAGAGTCGCTACTCCAGAAAGTGAAACTCCTGTTGAGGAGCCTCACAACATTACATCTTCTTCAGTTCAACTTGGAGAAGGGTCTTCAGCACCCCAGCCAGCAGCAACAACAGAAGTTACAGGAGTCCTATCTCCCAGACGACTTAGCACTTTATTGCATCTGACTTCACCATAAAAGACGAAAGCTGTTGAAGACACTGCCGCCACTCATGCTAACGATCCGGAACCCATCCCTTCGGATGAACCGGCTCTCGAGTTAGATGATGATGACTGGAATGTAGATTATGACGAACTCTTGTCGTGAACTGCACCTACCCCAGGTAAAGATAAATTACACAAAATTCATACAAAAATATGTTTTATGATTTTGTACATTGACTATTATGTTTAATCTTTATAGGTATCATCACTATAGCAAAGCCCGTTGCTCCTCCTCCTCCTCCTCAAAAGATTATTCATGAAGAGGAAATAGAATCTGAAGAAGAGAGTTCTTCTTCATAAGAAGATTCTGCTTCTAAAGAAGGTTCTCCATCTAAGGAGATACAATAAGGGCCTGTTGTAGAGGTACACCAAGAATTTTATTCTTTTGCTGAAGAAAGAGAAGAAGTGCCAATCACAGTAGAAGAGCCAGCTATGCTCCAAGAATCAATTGCTGCTAAAGAACAGATCGCTGAGGCCGTAGATGTAGCAGCAAAATCAATTACTACTGCCAGTCCAGATCAAGTTCTTGAAACAGTCGTGTTCGAGTCTTAATCGAACATAGGAGACATCACCTCTATGATACAATCCTCTTCCACCGAAACTCATCCTCCGGAGGTAGCAGAAAAAGTTACTGAAGATGTGGTACCGGAGCTCCCTGGAAATCAATTGGCTATGGTAACGATGACAGATATTTCATTATCTCATCTTGCTACCACAGCAACAACAACACCTGTCTCCAGTCTTCAAGAATAGAGATTGGCAGATATCGCTGATACACCAAGCTCCAATGCTGATCTGAATCTTTTGGTAGAGATTCATATTAAAACTTTTTACAAAACATTGGCAACATTGATCAAAATGGTTTTGAAGAAAGGCCTCAGCTATGAGAGCTTGAAAAGTGCGATTGCTACTACCATTGACAATATCGCCATGTTTAATGATGCTGAGACGGTAGCTGCTTTGCAGAAGATAGTCCAAGGACTTGAACAACCTATCAAAGAATATCTAAGGTTGTCAAGTGGGACTATAGAAAGTCTCGTCCAATCCGAGTATGATGCTCTTACTAATGAGTATACAACTCGAGAAACTATCTTCAAAGAATCTCTTCAACAAACCTTGGACTCAATAAATATCAAAATTCATCAACAAAATAATAGAATTCGTAAAGTCGAGGCTGAGCTGGCTCGATTAAAGGAGGAGCAGAACCGAATGATGGCAGATAGGGACCAATATTTGAGGCAAAGCTCTATTTTGGAAGAACAGATCTTTGGTTCTCAATCAACTATCAAAACCCTTGAAGAAGCCAAAGACAAAATGAGAGCTGCCGTTGCCGAACTTTTCTACCTTTGTACTGTGGAAGCTCGAAGAACCATAGCATATACAACTGTATTGGGCTCTCACAAAAATGTTTGGCGAAACTACAGAAGATGATTGAAGATCTATCTGCTCCATCTTAGAAATTTTTGTATTCAATAAAGAGTTTTTATCTTCTGTCATTTCCTTTATTTTACTGATGTACTATTTTCAATCATAAAATAAATGAAATATATTTTAAAATATGTGTGAGATAGAAAACAATTATCAGAGGTAATATGGACATGATAAGTCTTTAAAACTCAACAAAGTAGATTATATCTATCCAAAGGTAATGTGGACATGATAGATAATAAATTTTATTTTCTTTTTAGAGTATACAATACTATCAGAGGTAATATGAACATAATAGATCATAATGACTCAAAGAAAATTAGATTTATATCTATTCAGAGATAATATAGACATGATAGAATATAATAAAAAGAAGTAGATTTAATATTTATTCAGAGGTAATAAGGACATGATAAATAATAAATCTTTTTCTTTCTGAAATCAACTAGTAAGATAGAAAATCAAAATTCTCTTTTAGGAGAATAAATAATCAGCTTAACAAAACCTTGGCAGCTGGTGAATGAAGAAGATATTCAGACGTAGTATTTCTTCAAGAATTTACCGTTAATTGGCATCATGATCAAATCTCCATTTGGTTTAGATAACCTATAAGCACCATTGGAGAATACGCTTTCAACTACATAAGGACCTTCCCATTTAGCTTGGAATTTGCCTTTACTCTTATGAGTCATAACCATAGGTCTTCGGACAGCTAGAACTAGCTCTCCTACTTTAAATACCTTTTCTTTAATTTTGCAATTGAAAGCTCGAGATATACGGGCTTGATACAACTCAATGTGCTGTTGTGCTTGAAGACGCTTTTTATCCAAACCTTCAAGTTCATGCAGTCTTAAGCGGTCATTATTCTCCGTAGTTAGCTCATTATCAATGGCTATTCTAAGAGATGGTATCTGGATCTCCAATGGAAGAACAACTTCACATCCGTAAACCAATAAAAATGGTGTAAAACCGGCTGGAGTTCTAACTGTTGTTCGATAAGCCCACAAACATTCTCCAAGTTTATGATTCCAATCACGTTTATTAGAAGAGACGAACTTTTTGAGAAGTTTAATAATAGTTTTGTTGAAAGCTTCTGCTAAACCATTAGCAGCTGGATTGTAAGTTGTAGAAGATAAGTTCTAGATCAAATTTTTGTCGCAAAATCCATAAAATGTCTGACTAGCAAATTGTGGTCCATTATCATGGATTATCCTTCGGGGAATGCCGAAACGATAAATAACATGATGATTGATGAAGTTAACCACATTAGACATTTTTACTTCAACAAGAGGAACTGCTTCCGTCCATTTGGAAAAACAATCAGTTATAGCCAGGATAAACCGATGTCCTTTAGTAGAAGGAGGATTAATTGGACCAATAATATCCATACCCCAAGCTTCGAAAGGCCAAGAAGCTACTGTAGGATGTAAGAATTTAGAGGGTTGATGAATAAAATCAGCATGAATCTGGCATGCTTTACACCGTCTGGCATAATCCACAGCGTCTGCTATCATAGAAGGCCAATAATAATTCATTCTTCGAATACGGTCCTGTAACTTCGGTCCTGATTGATGCGCACCACAAACTCTATCATTAGCCTCACGAAGTATTTGCTTGGCTTCGCTTTTCGAAAGATAATATAATAAAAGTTCGTCATAAGAACGATGATACAACATGTGCATTGAAGAATCATAGTAAAATCAAAATGATTATCTTTTGATTGATACAGCTTCCTTTGGATTTTCAGGCAAAATCCCATAAACCGTATAATCTATAAATGGACTTCTCCAATCCTTTTGCTGAGAATTTGATTCGGTAGCATAACTTTGTTCGATATGAAAATTATTCTTGACACATAATAGATCTCTATCCAACAATGTGATGGTATTTTATCTTCTAATTGGAACTGCTAAATCTGTAGCTAAACTAGCAAGAGCGTCAGCTTCCAAATTTTGAGAGCGTGGTACGAATTCAATGAAGAATCCTTTGAATGAAAGAGCCAATTCGATTACCACTTGATGACAGGGAATGAGGTCAAGATTTCTGACTTCATATGTTCCTCTGACCTGATTAACAATCAGTTAAGAATCTCCATATGCTTCTAAGAACTCAATATCCAATTGTTTTGCTACTTGAAGACCAATTAGCAGAGCGTTATATTCTTCCATATTATTGGAACATGGTTCATTGAAGGAATAAGCACGGTATATAACCATTTTATCGGGAGAGACCAAGATAATTCCTACTCCGGAGACAATATTGCCTTTAGGTCCAACTCGTGATGTTCCATCAAAATATAATTGCCAAATGTCATCCCTCAAAGTCATCTTGCAATCTACGACTTCATCTGGTATATCGTCATATAGCTTAGAAGTTTTAGGTATAGGATAAGCTGCTAAGAAATCAGCTAACGCTTGACCCTTCACTAATTTTTGAGGTATATAGACCATATCATAAGGAGTAAGCAACATTGCCCAAGTAGCTAACCGGGCGTTAAGAATACTCGACTTTTTCATTAATAACCGAATAGGATTTATTCTGGATATGACATGAATAGTCTGTCCCGATACATAATGTCGCATCTTTTGAATGGCAAAAACCAATGCTAGACATTCTTTTTTCATAGGAGTATACCTGTGTTCAGCCCCAACCATCATTCGACTGAGATAATAAATTACCTCTTCATGACCCTTATCACTTTTCTGTACAAGAAGAGCACCAAGAGAATGATCTAATGCTCGAACATACAACAAAAATGGTCTTCCCACTACTGGGGGTACTAAAACAGGTGGATTTGTAAGGTATTGTTTGATGTCATTGAATGTTTTTTGACATGCTTCATCCCAAACAAATGACACATCCTTCTTCAACAAACGAGAGAAAGGTTGACATCTCCCAGAAAGATTTGATATAAATCTCCTGATATAAGCAATACAACCTTGAAAGCCACAAAGTTCTTTCAAATTACGTGGAGGACGCATTTCAAGAATTGCTTTTACCTTATCAGGATCAACATGGATACCTTGAGAAGTAATGACAAATCTCAAAAATTTGCCACTGGAAACCCCTAAGAAAGACTTAGTGGGATTCATCTTTAGTTGATGTTGACGCATCAACTCGAATACTATCTTCAAGTCTTGAATGTGATCATCTTTTAATCGACTTTTGACGACGATATCATCCACGTAACATTCAACATTTTTTTGCAGATGTTCTTGAAAGATATTGCTCATGACTTTTTGATATGTAGCACCAGCATTTTTCAGACCAAAGGGCATAACTGTATAGAAATAAACTCCAAGGGGTGTACAGAAAGCAGTGTTCTTTTCATCTCCTGGATGCATCTTAATTTGGTTATATCCTGAAAATCCGTCCATGAAAGACATGCGTTCAAAACCACATGTATTGACTATCATGACATCAGTGATAGGGAGTGGAAATTTGTCTTTTGGATAAGCTGCATTGAGATCTCGAAAATCTATGCAAACCCGAACTTTTCTATTCTTTTTCATGACAGGAACAATATTAGCAACCCAATCTGGGTGTTGTTCTTCTCGGACAAAGCCACATATAATCAGTTTTTTAACTTCTACTTCAATTGCATCCATCATATCCGGTCGAAAATGTCGCTGCTGTTGTTTTACAGGTTTGGTATTAGGAAGAATATTGAGTTTATGGGTAGCTACATTAGGATCTAGACCCGACATATCCTCATAGCTCCATGCAAAGTTATCGATATATTCTTTTATCAGCTTTATCAACTTTTCTTTTTTCTCTTCAGAAAGGTTTTTGCTGATAAATATGGGTTTTGATGTAGTTTCATCTCCAACATCAATCTGGACAATTTTATCCTCTGTGGGTGGCTGTCGTTGTTCAAACCGAAGCTTCCATTGAGTATCTATTTGTTGTTCCCAAGGGTCATTTTCAAATAGTTCAGACTTATCATAGGTTTGAACCATATTAATTGAAAAGACGTGATCAGATTCAACATACTGGACTCCTTCAGAATCTGAAGATTGTAAAGAACTAGAAGAAAATTCTTCATCCACATCTTTATTAAACATGTGAGAAGTATTGTATCCCAAACCATGATGGGTTCATTGATAAAACAGATCGCCACATAATGGTAATCGTCTATCTTTACCCTGATTGAGACCTAACATGGTTCTCAAATCATATCCCATATTTTGAATAATCTTAAGAGATTGTTGACTATATTTGTCAATTCTGATTTTTCCTTTATCCTTCTCTTCGAGATTATCTGTTTGTATGACATGAATATTCCTAGCCAAACCAAACACAATTTGACGCTTGTTTTTTTATTAGACGGGATCACAAAATAAGATTCTTTGTGAGGTCTATAAGTTACACAAGCTTGTGATGATGAGGCAACATGTAGTAAATATGGAGAAGATGTTAGGAACCTCTGAACATAGGGTCCAACATCAACATGAGAAGGAAAAAATTCTCTTTATGTTTAATATATAAGGTTTCCTCTGTATTTATGTCAATTTTATATTGATGACTTTGATTATCAACAGATAAAGTCATTCTTTCAATAAATTTGACAACCATATACTCCAAAAGAAAATCTTTATTAAAATGAGAAAAGACAGATTAATAAATATTTACATCATTGACAGACTGATTACTACACTTTGGATTAATCATTAACGGACCGTCAGCCATCTTCGGCGTAGACTTGCCAAGGTTGACAACCAGTGGTTCTGGATCAGTTGTACGAGAAGTATGTCCTTTAACCTTGATCATGAGAGGCTGATCACTAGTGTTAGTTTGAACCCAACTTTTGACTGGAACTCTCACAGCTTCATCAGACGTAGCTTGAGTTCTTCCTTTAACTTTAATTATTAAAGGTTCATCATTGACAGTTTGGGTTGAATTCGACCTTTAACCTTAATCTTCAGAGGTTGATCTACTGAAGGTGATTGATCTTCTGAAATTGATTGATCTTCTGCAGGCGATCGATCTTCAGCCATATCAGATATTTTCTTCACATGCTCTTATTTATAGAGTATTAAATCAGAGAAATAAGCTTCAACACCTTTAAAAGGATTGAGATATGCAAATTCAATCTTCACAGTCCCTGAGAATCCACATATTTAAAGCATTGGTGAAGAGTCGAAGGAACAATGTTATGCTCATGTATCCATGGTCTTCCGAGGAGGATATTATAAGATACATCTGAGTTGATAACATAAAAGGATGCCATGGTTCGAAGATCACCTATTTGAATCTTCAGACGAATTTTCCCTAATGGTTTACTCCTTCCGGAATTGAAACCAACAATTATTGTACTTGTGTAAGTCAACTCACTAGTAGGAATCCTTAATGGTTGTAGCATAACCTGAAGAATAATGCTGATGGAAGGATCCAGGATCGATGTAAATCCTGTCAATTTCAGTAGAGTCAATATACCCTATATAATACAAAGGCCTGTCATGTCGATTATGCTTCAACAACATATCCTCTTGTGTGAAAGTAATGTTAGGAATTGATTCCATCACACTGTGACATTGAGGACACGACACTGTTGTATTATCAGGACTTTTGAGTTGAGCTAGACATGAATCTGCCTGTAGCAAAGCTTCACTCAAGTTTTTCGACTTTCTTTAGAAAGAAGAAGTAACTCAAAGATGAAAAGTCTAGCCGGAGTATTACTAATTGGGCTAGAATGTCAAACTTATAGGGTTTCATCAACCCTTAATTTGAACCAGACTTCAGCGGAACGTCAAAGCGTACTGCTTCTGTTTTCCTTTTTCAACCACTGGTGGTTTAGAAGGTCTTACTTCGGCAGGAATAGAAGATGACTGAGTCGACAGTGTTTCAGCGGCATCATCGGCTTCTTTGGAAGTTCCCTCGTAATCTTTCTGGTAGTCTTTCCTCGATCTTGTACCAGCAAAAGATTTTTCTTCAGACTTAGGGCAATAAAGTACCATATTATAGGATTTAGCCTTCTTTTCCTTAGTCTTCGTCATGTGGAGATTTTTATGAGGAACCTCAAATTCCAATTCGACAGAGAATTTCTGACCTTGAATTTGTAAAGGAACTCGCATACCTTTACCATGGTTCAAGCCTTCCGCTTTTTGAAAGTTATAACCCATCTTTTTCTTGAGATGGACTGATTGTTGACTATACATATGAGTAGGTAGCAGACTTTCAATAGATGGTTCAACAGATGAAGAAGGAACGGAGATCCCAGTAGTCACAAGGGTGGAAATTTTCGGTGCAGGCGGCAAAATCCCAGCCGGAGCTTTCTCATAGGCTGCAAAAACTTGTTGTGCCCTATACAAAGGGACACTGTTCATGGCTAACCATTGCTAATGAGTAAGCTTTAGTTTAGTAGGAGGAGCCAAACTCGGAGGGCATATGTTCAGACCCTTTAGCCTATCTTCCAAAGGGATGTTATCCCACAAATGATCAGAATCATCATGATCTGGGGTAACAACATGAGAAATCATATTGCAAGTTCTGACTTTTTAACCTTTCTTGGATTTTGAAATTTTACTTTCATGTTCCATTTTAGGTACTAAGTCAGGGTGTACCCACATGATTTCACCATTTTTCAAGGTGAGAGGCACTAAATCTTTACTTTGATCTCCGGCTGGTGGAAGATTCACAATCTTCATTGTCGCCTCTAGAATTGGGATAATCCCATCAGGAACTTGCTGTGGAGGAAAACCTCCAAATTGAAGAGAAATCATGTTAGTTGAGACTGCAAGCTCATTATTAGTTAAAGCGATTGCTTTAGCATTTATCAATTTTTGAATCTTCTTCTTCAAGACATAGCAAGCCTTAGTATGATTTATGTATCTATGATATATACCATACATGGGATTATCAGTCAAATTTACCTCATTAGGTCGTTTTGGCTCTGGAATCTGGAGTTTACCACTCTTCACGAGACATTGGAATATCCCAGGAATATTACTATCATCGAAAGAGTATTCTTCTTTTGGCTTAGAAGACTCTGGATTACTTGGTATAGTTTTATATTTTGAAAGGTTCACCACTAGGGTTTCGTTTCGTTTCCCATTGCGATTACCAGAATTGTTACCTGAAACGCTTTCTTTCCTTTATCTTCTGAGGCAAAGATCATCCCATGTTCACGAGCTAATCTACCATTGGTCTCAGCTGAAACTGCTGCTGTAATAAATGAGGCCCAATCTATGAATTAAGAGCCTGTAAAAACAGCAATGGTTGGTCGCAGATTTATTTTCATGTATCAATTAATGCTAAATCTGGCATACCCGACGGCATTTTCAAAGTAGCATATCAAAAACGTTCGATAAACGTCCGAGTATCCTCTTTCTCTTTCTGTTTAATCTCTATTAAGGAGGTCATATTCATGTCCATCCCACCTTCATAGAAACGAAAGAGAAACATTGCTTTGAATTCGTCAAAAGACGATATACAATTATCGGGTAGACTATGATACCAATCGTATGTTGTACCCGTCAAACACCCAATGAAGACTCGGGTGAGAAGAGCACCATTCTTCTGCAGATGCACAGTCATAATATCAAATTAATTGATATATTGACTTGGAGAATCATTTCCATCAAATAATACCATAGACTGTGGCTTGAGTTTAGGAGGAAAGGGCACATCATTCCAATAGGAAGGATAAGGTTTTTGATCTCCAACCTCTGGAGCTGGTCTTTGTGCTTAAGAACTTTGAATTATGCTTTTAACTCCTGAACTGCTTGAATACCTTCACTAGTTTGAGGGAGTATATTTGCTTGAATGGTGGTTGGATGTACCGTAACTCCTACTGGAGGTAATACATCTTCTGGGATGATAGGATCAGGAGATGAGAGTTTTGATTAATAACATGCTCTTGACACTGATTATTCAAAGGTATGTCAACCACTTGACTATCTTAGTTTGTACAGCTACCTGTACTGGTGTTATTACTGCAGGTTGGACTGTTTGTTGAGTCGTTATTATCTGATGTATATTTTGCATCATTGTAAGCATATCTTTCAGCGATTGTTCCACCGTAAAAAGATGCTGTTCTGTATGAGTAGTAGATGTCTCTTGGTCATCTTCGATAACATAGGATTCAACTTCTCTTGAACTTACAGAGGGACTGGTGTAAAGATATGAATCAACGCTATCAGTTTCTGACTCCAAATACTGGGTACCCCCAGCCTCTGAATCTGAAGAATGCATATTTGAAGGCCGTTAACTTCTTGACCGAGTATGTTGATATACTCCTTCAAAAGAGTCAAGGATTCGGTTGAACCATTGTTGACCTGGAGTTTGGGACAAATTGCGTCTTGAACGTCGTCTATTAACATGAGACGCTATATTAACCGATGCATAGGACAACTCATGTTCTTGGTCATCAATTTGTTGCTGAGGTACATTATAGCTTAATCGGTCGAAAACTGACCGTTTAGTAGAAGTGTGGCATGAAGGCCACGTCAGGAAACCACGTTCCCACATGATCAGGATAAACTGTGCATAAAAGATGTTGTTTAAACATATCCGAGCGTAAAATAGCTCAAAGTAAGCTTCCTGCGTAAAGTGGCTAAAAATAGCCTTGAGCATAAAGGCTCAAATAAACTCTACGTACGCAAAAAGAGTAGCTAAGATAGCTTTGAGCGTAAAAGCTCAAATAACTCTTATGCGTAAAGAGGAAGCTGTTCCTCAAGCGTAAAGCAGCTCTTTGGCACGCTAAACAACAATCTCCTTGGCTTCTGTGCAATTACTTTGTCAGAAAATCAATCTGTCAGAACAGAATCTTCGTGCATTTAATGCAGCATAGATAGCTCATTAGCGTAGAAAGTTAAACTATTCTCCGCATAAAGTCTAAATGTAAGGCCTGCGTAGAGTTTTGTGTTTGATTCAATTTGACCTTTGCGTAAAGTCTAATCTGGAACTGTCTTTGCGTAAATATCTTAACTTCCTTGACTTGGTCTTCGAAATTTATTTACGCTTCTACAATAAGGAATAGGGTCCTTGGGTCTAGAGGCTAGCTTCAGTCGAACATGACTCCATTCGAAAGATGTTTCAGTCGATGTTTAGTTCAGTCGTAATTATGTATCAGATTAGCCATCAAGCTAGAATAGATATTACTTACCTAACGAAGTATCAGACGAACTAGTAGGCCTGTTACATAGCAAATCAGAGTACCCGATTATTGGGCTACTGTTCAGTCTAGCAAAGTATCCTAACACCTTGGAATAAGGATGACCTGGGAGGACATGGGTATGACTGATGTGCCCTCTAGGTACATCGCTCTCAGGTGTCCGGATACGGAAGGGAGTCGTATCTATCCATAGGTTAAGAGACAGCCATGTCAGGAAGTACCAATAGATGGAACACCCACATAGATAATACTTGGGGTATGGTAGATAGCTCAGGAATGCATCTACTTATGCCTACCAACTGATGCAAAATGCATTTTTCTATGTTTCACTGATGTGCTTGGATTGGCCTACATAACCAAGAAGCATCTCCTTCCCGAAGAGGGGTTACACTGACATCAAGCTATTACCTATCTCCCCATACACCACTGTTCGAATAACATGGCTACTTTCACTAATCAAGTAACCCTCACGACCCAGTAAACATAACCACAACCACCTGACACTTTAAGATACTCGAATACTAGCATATTCTATTTACCTCATGAATACAACCAACTTCCTGTAGGATGTCGAGTAGATGCAACCTCGCAAGGAATACATTTTCCCTCACACGATAGGTACAATTGGGAGTATCGGAGGGTCGGGAGCAAGTATCATAACTTGGAAGAATTGATGTACAGGGGTGCAAGATGCTCAATTATGGATTAACGCACTGGTTGCACCTTGGGAGTCGGCGTAACACCCAGATGTGTTAATTACAAGATGAGTATCAATAGGAGAGCACATCAACCACAGTATATATATATATATATATATATATATATATATGTTGGATACAATTTAGATGTTAAACTTCTAGCCTTATTAGGAACTTGCTCTTGTTACATCATCGTGTACCAAGTACCATATACAAGTAGAGGGCTCTGTTTCAGTTTGGAGTGAATAAGTATAAGTCTAAACTAACTATTAGACCAGGCTTTAATCAGATGGTTAAAAATTATAGGATAATTCGGTTCTAGTTAAGCCTGCATAGGCAGTAACATATTGAGTGTGCCAAGTATTCAGTGATATGAACTATTGGGAAATGTTCGGGGAAGAAAAGGTAGGCTAAGGATTTATACGAGTTTGCCATAAGAATTTAGCATGCACGACAAAAGTTCGTTTATGGGAAGATTCAAAGAA
>JANAVB010034159.1:0-86085 GCA_029216955.1 Iris pallida
TAAGGAGCCAGGTATCCCTATGGTATTCTTAGTCAACAACACTATAAAAAATAATTTTATTTAACATTGCTCCAATATTGTCATGCTTCAGCAAGACAGTAGAAATTTTAGTGGTTGAGATATAAGTGGGACGAATTGGTACAAAGGGATTTCACATTGAATGAACCTTAGGTTTAATCCATACTGGCTGGCCAAATCTCGTAGAATCAATCTAAACCATCCCTATTAGGTTATGGGTAACCTAGAACAGGTTCTAACTCAAGTGATTGGGCTAGTTCCAAGTCGGGATGGTTAAATTGGTGTCGTAAGTCTGTAAATGTGCCTTTTGTGACCTTTGTGTATAAGTAGCACAAAGGGACTCAATTGAGTGGCATACTAGTGGCATATGCGTAGTGGGCTTCGAGTATATCATAACTATAGATTGGGTCGTAAGATTTGAGACGAGGTTAAGTCCCTAATTGAAGTCGAAAAGTACATCGGTATTACGGTTAGGGTTATAGTTGGCCTTTTTTTTTGCCCGAAAGTCGCATCGTAAAAATAGAGTACAAGGGGGTATTTTTTAGTGGATGTGATATGCCTAGACGAAGGTGGACTCGTCTAGGCCTGGCATATAAAATTTGTTGGAAGGTAACCGCTAGTATTGTGCTCCAAATATCAAAGTCATGGTAGGGAACACAAAATGACCTTAATAGAAAGTGGGAACTAATTTATCCTAATCTATCCATAATCCTAGTAAATCCAAAATTTAGAGGGGCTTATAATCCATAATTTCTAGAAATTTCTTTATCAAAATTAAAACTAATACATGATACTATAATAGAATAAAATTAGAAGAATCAAGTCGCGATACTTGGATCTTGCTCGTTGGAATAACTGCACGACAATATAACGCTTTTAGGGGTGTTGCTGGTGTGGCTAATATCAACTCGGGTCTTATTAATAATAGCGTATCTAGGCCAATGCTTGTTGTGTTCCTACTCTCCAGGCGGTCGTCTATGTGATTGTCCTATGTTGTTGCTGGTTCTACAAAATGTCTAATGGACCTGCACCAAAGGCTGGGTTTATCAATACGTCGTCAAGGTTAGGATCAAGCAAACATAAAATAATCGAAGTAGTTTCAGGAATGATATGAAGTCATACTGGATGCGTAACATGTAGTCTAGATAGAATCAGAGAACCATATACCTCTATAATCACGTCATCCAAAGTTTGCCCTGCCAGCACACACCTGGTTGCAAAACTTCTGAATCCATAATTTAACGGATGGTTGCAGTGTGTGTCTGCCCTACCAGTCGATATAGGTTCTCGGACTTATCTTTGGCGAAATCCATGAGATGGCTTTTGAATTAGCTTCCATAAAAATGTAGGAGAATGGACCAACTTGCCTAGGATATGGTTCAAGTTGAATTCGAGAAACATATGTGGCCATGATGCCATCATCTAATGTCCTGCCTCGCCAGTATTTCTCTGGCTGCAAAAATTTTGGTTCCATAATACAAAGGTAAATATAATTTCTCAACCTTGGACAAACCAAGGGAACATTTTCCAATATTATGAAAGAAAACGAGAAGGATTTCTCTAGAAGATATATGAGTTTTAGTCAATCCTAGAAATGGTGGTAGAACATAATCAATTGTCTTCCTGTTCCTAAGAAGAGAATATTCACATGAACTCGGATTAAAAAAAATTTGGCAAAATTCGAAGGATGAAGGGAATTTTTGGTCATGGTCTGATTTAAAGTTTTATGGAAGATCAAGATAAAAATAAAAGGGGTGCTACTTAATGATAGCACACTTCTTGAGAAAAGATAGTATACTTGTTTCAAAGTTGTCGTATGATCTAATCATTCGCAATTACCAATAATTTAGAAAGCTATGACAATAGATCTATTTTTAGGGAAATGTAAGTAACTTAACATGTAAATGGCTAAGATAATGACAAACTAGTATGGGTGTGGCTCTTGTGTCAAAACCATGATATCAGGAAACGTAGCAACTAAAACCATACTTGCTATGACTACCCCTTCTGCTTCTACCTTCTCTACTGCTAGCGAGAAAGCATGTCCGTAATTCTGACCGGGGGCCCTGAGCTCTAGCCCTGTCGTACTGCACTGGCTGGGGAGGTAATGGTCGGCGAGGAGCTTCTTCTATTGATTCCATAAGCCCCGACACCTGCTGCCCTGGTCGCGGTGCTGGAAGTGCAGGAGTTGTTGGCCTCGGGGTCTGTCGAGCATATACTATCTTCTGTTACTCCGGACAATCCTTGACCATATGCTGGCTGGATCCACACCCCAAGCACCATCCATGACAGATCCGACAGTCTTTCTAGATATGTTCTTTCTTCCCGCAGTAATGGCACACGGGCTTCTGATAGGGTGTAGGCCTCTGCTACTGTATCGTGGGCCTCCTAATAGGTCCATCCTGAGTCGCCTTAATTGGTGCAACTGTCAGTGTAGGGCATCTCTGTATCTGCTCCTTGCAAAGAAGCTCCTAGGTACGTGCTTCCTCTAAAATAGCTGCATGAGAGACTCGAGACTGTATGGTAGTGGAAGTCTTGAGCGGTGGTGCAAGCCTCTGATGGAATCTCTTCGCCTTCTCCTGCTCCGTCGGGATCAATACAGTGCCGAATCTGCTCAGACGGCTAAACTCTACGTTGTATTCGTCTACCATCATGTTCCCTTGCGTCAGATGGAGGAACTGGTTGTAGAGGATGTCTCGTACATGAATAGGAAAGAATCTACCGTAGAAGAGGTCGTAGAACTATTTCCATGTTATCCCAGTGCCCGATCTTCTTTCTTCAGCCTTCCACCAGTGGTGAGCATTGTCCTCTAAGATTATGTCCACTGCTGTCATCCAATCATGCGCTGGCAACTGGGACGCCTTCAGAAGCTTCTCCGTGCTGATAAGCTACGCGGAGACCACTAATGGTTTTTTGTTACCTCTGAAAGGCTTGGGGTTCATCTCCATAAAGTTCTTGATAGAGCCATCATAAGGATGCAATGCTGGGGCTGGTACCGGTGCCGAAGGTAGGGACGAGGGTCTAGTCAGTGCTGTCATCATGCTCTGGCTCATCAGCTCAGTCTGCTGCCACTAAGCTTGCATCATGGCGTATATGAACTGAGTATGTGGTAGTACTGGTAGTGGTCCATTCTCGCCTAGTGGCACTGAAGTGGTCGGCCCAGCCTGGCTAACTTGGGGTACTTGGGTCTCCTGATGTTCTGTCGACGGAGTCGTGGTAGTCTGCTATTGCCTTAGCTGATACGGGGTCACCGAGGTCATTGGAGGATTTTGTTCCTCCTGGATAGATGCATCACCAGATGTGATGGCGAAGGTAGAGGTATGTCCGCTTCATAGATTCATACTGCTGGCACAAAAATAAGGTTACGTTAGAAAAAATTCAAGCATAAGACAATTCAAGCAATCAAAGAGAGTTCGAAAAATTTTGAAGTCAAAGGAGGTAATAAGTCGTTGATGAGATACTATTCCAATTCCTATTCCTATATGCAGGCTTGTTGGGCACAGTCATGTAACCAAAAAATATTTTCTTACCTGCATGGGCCACCACAAAAATATGTAATATCCCAGTCCCATAATACGTAGAACTAAGTACGTAAACAAGCCAGCTGCATACATACAAAGAATACCCCAATATATGGAATCCTCGTACCTATACATAAGCTGTAAGAATAATAATCACAGGCCACAGCACAGAATAACTAATCTCATCCACAGCACAGAATAACTAATCTCATTTATTTTATCTATTCTGGACTATCATTTAAATGATAGTCCAAAATAGATAATATAATGAGTTAAAGATGTAGTCGGGTAGAAATATATCTACTATCAAACAGCTATGATAATAATCTCAAACTAGAGTCTGACCTCTTTAAGTAAAAATAAAAAATATTAAAAAGATGTCCACTACAAAGTCCATATCATAGGTAAAGAGCTAAATCTTAGAAGGGGTGCCTCATCGTGCGAAGGATGGATCGAGAGCAGAACTGTACTCCTGGGGGAAATCTTCTAAGCCTGGAGAATTCACCAGGTCTTCAGCAGCACGTAACAAGATACAAGAAAACAATATGTCTTATAAATTGTGATATATAAAAATAAGAAGATGCATGTAATAGGGTGCCTAACCGTTCTATAGTGATTATGCAATTAAGAACAACCTCCAACATATGGGCACTCTGGCTATATAGGATTGGCATCGTCCCTTTTCTTTGGGAACCAAGTGCCTCCGTCCATAACGCTCTATGAACGTTAGAGGAAATCAGTAATAGAATATGTCCGTAATGTTCCATGAACGTCAGAGAGAATCAGTAAAAGAATACGTCCATAACATTCCATAAATGTCAAAAGAAATCATTAATACTAGGGTGAACCTGCGTCTCCGGCAGAGCTTCATGTTACAATAGTAAGTACATATGTGGCCCATATGTCAAGAAACTGTTCTTCACACCCAATGCCTCTCTATGTTATTTTCATAACATACACGAATATAACTGCCAAATCTACTAGTCATGCAATTCTATTGGCAGCTATTCCCTAACCGTCACACATCTCATACGTATCGGTAGCCAGCCGACTACGCGAGTCGGTATCCTACATGTGACTCACAACACGTGGTAAAGCAAGTATCAAGGCCATATGAGACATGCCAATACCTCAGGTGGTCGTCTAGTATTAAGTCCATATGCATAAAAATAATGTAAAGTAATGAAAAAGACTAATAGAGTCGCTCGCACCCAAGTGTGACTTGGACGCACAGTGCAATAGAAACATGCAGGACATAATAAAACTGAATAAAAATATCAAAATAAAATAGCAATAAATGACAGAATATAATGTCAAGGTATCTTGCGTGAGGGTGGTGCGCAGAAATAAGAAGTCCAGTGGTTAGATCGGTAGCAATAAAAGTCAGATCCTGCAAACGACTTTGGATGCTGAAATGAACATCATGAATATTTTTGGTATAAAAGATATATCTAAAAATGCCTACCCAAAAGTCCAATTTTGGACACAGGGGCAAGATCATAATTTCAAGTCAAAAATAATATTCATCGTTGGACCCGCTTTGCATCGAAAAGCGTGCCAATACCTACTGTCTTTAAAGTCGTCAAACTATATGTCTACAGATCTGGTTTGAGTATACGAACCCATTCGTATCTCCAAAGTTGGATTCTGGTGGACCGTGCACAAATTTGCCCGTTGGATCGGGTCGCGGGCCCTCAAATGGCATTCCGGCCGACCTTTACAGAATCGGACCAAACTTGGCACACAGGACCAGAAAAACAAGTTTCATCTTGAGATTGTGAACATGCACAAAGTTATGGACTAGTTTGCAAAGGGGCCGATACGGGGTATCTCAATCGATACGTCTCTATTTCGTCACGCACGCACAACGAAATTGAGTTTTGTCAAATCCCACACGTCAAAAAAATACTTATAAAGTATTTTTTTTCCTCAATAAAAACGCATATATATATACAACTATATTTAGGAATACCTATATATATATATATATATATATATATATATATATTTTATATATATATATATATATATATATATATATATATATATATATATATATATATATATATATATATTTTTATATATACATATTTTATATATATATATATATATATATATATATATATATATATATATATATAAATATATATATATAAATATATATATATATATATATATTTTTATATATATATATATATATATATATATATATATATATATATATAAATATATATATATATATATATATATATATATATATATATATATATATAAATATATATATATATATATATATATATATATATATATATATATATATATATATATATATATATATATATATATATATATATAAACAAACATTAAGAAATTTTTCAACACTAAAATAACTTGTGTTTCAACACTAAAATAACTTGTGCAAATAATTATCATTTATTCATATACTAACAACTATCTTTTACGTTTTAGGTAAACAACTTCATAACCTTATTTAGCTAACTATTAGTAACTATGAAAAATTCCAAAAATATATGAAAATAAAATATATTAAAAATGTAAAAATAGGGGAGTTTATACTTGGACACACTCTACTAACACATCTAATTCTAGCACAACAATAATCCTAGTATTTTAACAGTACAAGAAGTGGCAATGTATCTTGTCTGGAATCTCGACAAAAGTGTAGAATATCGGCCTAGCTCCATCTGCTGCAATCAAGTGCTCACGATCTCCTAGAAATAATAAATAACTAAATTTAATACTAACAAATTAATCTACATACCACAGATAGACACATAATATATAGGTACACGCAACTAGTAACTATCATAGATAACACCTTACATATATATTATTAATACTACTATATATGGTAACATGTTATATAATATTATATACCATAAATATACACATTAATTTATGGAAAATATTAATAATAAATTCTGAATGTATTTTACATGTAGATATTTTAGGAAAAATAAGTTCAAGACAAACTAGTTCATCAACCAACACAACTATGCCATGTGGGGTACTAATTGGAAAGCAAATCAACATAAAAATATAGAAAATATATATACTAGAAATAATCAGAATATTTTAGAGAAAAAATGATTTTCCATCTAAATAAATCACATTTAAATGATATTAAACTCTACAAATATTTGGAAGAAAATAGATGGTTTACGGTGGGTATTTCAGTGTCCGAAAAACTTGTAGGATGAGAACGATGCTATAAAGATATAAAACTCTTGCATATGAACAAATAATGAAACTAGATGATAATTAGATGTGTTATTGACATTATCAATGATTTTTTCAATATCAAACGGTTTGAAAGTCATCGAAAAGATCCTCGCACCAAAATTGGCCAAATCTTGACCAATTGTCGTACAACGGACGCCACGGCCAAACTGAGTAGAACAGTGTGAGTTAGCAATTGGAAATCAAAGTAGACACATAGGAATACCAATTAGTTTTGTTTTGAAGTCAAATATATGAGAAAAAGTTGATCAAAGCTATTTTAGAAGTTACCAACCTGCTGCTGAATACAAACTAAAGACAGTGAAGTATCTGCCCTTTGGATGGGTTGTACACCTCTGAAGTCCACGAGACAATTTCTAGGATTTTTATGATGGAAGAGGAAGTCTATGGGTCCTTAAAATGATAATAGAGTGCACAAGGATCGAGAAAAATGGGGGGTTAAAGTGGGCAGCCTTGGGCTTCTGGTGCTTTCGGCCATAAATTGTAGGTTGTCTGGTTTTTGAGGATTTGAAAGAGGGGGTGGCCAATGGGTGATTATATATATATAATGTTTGGTTCTCTATGTGTTAGGGTTTGTTTGACTTTGGTTTGAATTGATTTGGTGAAGATTTGGTCATCCAATCAACTAATATGGCAAGGTGGGTTCCATATTTGGATGGGTTGATTGGTAGAGTCAAAGATGCAAGGGTTTGTTGCATATGGCTGCTTTTAAATGTCCAAAAATTAATAAATATATCACTAATTAATTTTGGCAATCCTAGGTAGGCTCGACTAAGTTATGTTGACTAGATTATGGCGCAAACAATTATTCTAATTGAATTGAACACCGAAAAGGCTATAAATGGGTCTCATGTGTCATTTAAAAATAAGTAGCACATGTAAACTCAATTGAGTGGGACACCATTGGCATGAGTTTGGTATGGTTAAAATAGTTCAAAATCATATATTGCATCATTTATGTTGGATCGATATGCCAAAATTAAGTTGGAAGTTAGATCAAGAATTACGATAGATGGTCAAATGGCCTAAATTGATCCAAAAGTTGTACAAAAAAATAGAATAGAAAAGAACATTTGAGTGGAACATGCTATATCAAAAAGAAGATAAAGTTATCTAGATCAAAACACATGAAGGACGTTTTGAGAGATTGGCATTTCTTGTGCTCCAAAAAATCAAAGCTAAGAAAAAGTATATATTATGATCATAAATAATAGTAGGAAAATATGTAAAAACTAATACATAAGTTAAAATATAACTTTATATATATATATATATATATATATATATATATATATATATATATATATATATATATATATATATATATATATATATATATATATATTTTCAAAGGACTTACAAACTCTCCATCTTAGAAAATTTTGCCCTCATAATTTAACACACAATAATAGAAAACAAGCAATAACAACCAAGTTAAGAAAATCATACTTAATCCCATAAAGAGATGAGAAAAATGCTCTTGAACTAATAGAATAGTCTGGCCCTGCAAGACTTTCACTCGACGGTCCAGAATCTCCACTGACTGCTCTTCATAGGACAAACTCAGTCCCACAGAAATCTCGGCGTGATCAAGAACGTGACAAGGATCTGACATATACCTCCTCAACTGAGATACATGGAACACATTGTGAACACCTTCCAAGGACTGTGGTAACGCAAGTCCGAAAGAGACTTCACTGACTCTCTCTAGAACATCAAACGGCCCGATATATCTCAGTATAAGCTTCCCTCTTCCTCCAAATCTAATAGTCCCTCTCGTACTAAAATTTTTCAAAAATACTTGATCTCCCGGCTAAAACTCTAATGGTCAACAATGACTGTATGTCCAATGTTTCTGTCGATCTTGTGCTGCTCGCAAATATCGTTGAATTTGCTTCACCCTATCATAGTATGAACCACTACCTCTGTTCCCAATATATGTTGCTCACCAATGTTACTCTAATATACTGGAGAATGACACTTCATTCCATACAAAGTTTCGATTGGCATCATCTGGAGACTCGCCTAATAACTGTTATTATAAGAAAACTCAACCAAATGAAGATGATCCTCCCGTAAACCACTAAAGTCAAGCATGTACGCTCTCAACATATCTTATAAAATTTGTATGGTATGCTCTGACTGTCTATCTGTCTGCGGATAATATAATGTACTGAACTTTAACCTCCTACCAAGGCTCCCATGCATGCTCCTCCAAAAATGTGACGTAAACCTCGAATCTCTATCAGAAACAATGATAACTGGCCTCTGTGTAGCCGTACAATCTGCTTCATGTACATCTCGACTAACATATCTATAGATTGGCTAACTCTGAAAGGCAAAAAGTGAGCTGCCTTAGTGATTTGATCTACTATAACCCAAACTGTATCTTTACAACTCTGGCTCTTCGAAAATTCCATCACAAAATCTATTGTAATATGCTCTCATTTCTACTCCGAAATGGGTAGTGGCTGAAGTAAACATGCTAACCTCTAATATTTAGCCTTAATTTGCTGACACAACAAACACTTTGCTACAAATCGAGCTATCTCCCTCTTTATTCCAAACAACTAGTAATGATGCCTCAAGTCCTTATACATCTTCGTCCCTCCTAGATAAATGGAAGATGGTGAACTGTGTGCCTCTAACATCAACTCCTATTGAAGCCTTCCATTAAGAACGTAAAGGCAATCTCTATAACTTAAGGTCCCATCCTCGTGAATACGCAATTTGGTCTTCATACAGGCCTTGGTCCTCAATTGAAGTCTTTAGAATCTCGCATTTGTCGGCAATACGGCCTTGATCCTGTCGACCAATGATGACTGCACCGGAAGACTCGTTAATTGGCCGTTTACTCCTTGTAGTACAACTTCTATCCCAAGTTCTGTAATCACTCTAGTAGACGAGCTAAGTAGTCAAAAAAATACCATAGACCTCCTACTCAAAGCATCGGCTACTATATTCGCCTTCCATGAATGATACTGTAGGTCAATCTCAAAATCCTTCTTCAATTTCAACCATCTTTTTTGCTTCATATTGAAGTCTCTCTGACTAAAGACATACTTCAAGCTCTTGTGGTCTGTAAAGATCTCTAATCACTCTCCATAAAAAATAATGCCTCCAAAGCTTCAAGGTAAAGATCACTACGGTGAGGTCTAAGTCTTGAGTAGGGTAGTTTTTCTCATGAGTCCTCAATTTCCTTGAAGCATAAGATACAACCTTTGTATGCTACATCAAAACACATCCTAGTCCCTTCCTGGATGCATTGCTTTAGATCACGAACCCTCCTGGTCCAGATGGTATCCTCAAGATGGGTGTAGTGGTCAGGTGCACCTTCAACTCATCAAATACTACCTAACACTCATCAGTCCATACGAACTCCTTCTCCTTGCGGGTTAAAAGAGTCATCGGTTTCGTAATCCTCGTGATATTCTCTACAAACCTTCGATAATACCTGACAAGTCCAAGAAATCTTCTCACCTCAAAGGCATTGGTTGGAACAGGCCACGTCCCTAATGCAGATATCTTAGTCAAATCAACTGAAATGCCTTCTTCCATGACAATGTTGGTTGCCTTTAAAAAAACAAGGAGCACAATATTTGGTATTGAACTATGCATTTTAATAACAAACAGAACAGAGTATAATGTAGGACTTAGATATAGTCCTAGGAGTACACTTTTGTTTTTATCTGGGAACTGTGTCGATGGAGCGAGTGGTGATACGTTGACTCCGTTGACAATCTGACGACGATCTCGAATTCTCTAAAAGTTTGGATTGCTCTGAATATCGAAGCATTTGAGGAGTATACAACAAGTGGAAGCTCTGGGCCTTTTTACTTGTAGAATTAGACGTTCTCTTCTCTCCCTCCGTGTGTTGGATGAAGGAATGATCCTTCTATTTATAGGCAGCAGAATGATCTGCTTATGCACGCATATGCGATGTGCGCCTGGAGAGCTTGCATGTAGGGATGCCACATGGCTGATGCTATACGGCATATGGATGATGAGCCCCGAAGTTGATGCTGAATCTGTTTGAGCTGCATTATTGGCCTACGGTGGAGCTGACACATAGGAGTTAAAGATTCGGCAGTTGTTGAGATCTTGGGTGGTTAGTACCCATTCATAGGTAGAACTGAGTCAAATGACACGTGACACGTGTTCATAGCTCAAAGATCTCGAATTTGGTAGGGAGTGACCTGTCAAGATGCGCCTAGAATCCAGTGCATGAAAATACTAGGCTCATAACTTTTTAGGAGTCACAAACAAGTCTGGGTGCATGGCTTTTGAGGCGCATACAAAGCTTTTGGGCACATGGCCATGGAAGCGCATACAAGGACTTGCTTTCTGTGTTTTGGGATCAGGAGTAAGTTAGAGGCGCATGGCTTTTGAGGCGCATGCAGATTTCTGGGCGCATGGCCGTAGAGGTGCATGCGAGTGGTCGGTCAGCCATGTGGCAAAGCACAGCTATAATCGACAGAACGTAATGATGAAGATAATGTTTACCGCTCTTCCTTTTCTACAAAAGCTGTCAACTGTTCTGACATCGAGGCATGGTCTGCTACCTTTTCAGTCACTTCAGTATTAAATGCTTCGACCGGTGGCGAGCTTCATGTGGGTGCATCAATTTGTGCCCTACGGAGCGCATAGGTCTGTGCTCCGTTTGGCGCATTTATTGTGTAGTGCATCCCCATTGGTCCGTCTGTTGAGTTCTTCGAGGCGTTGATGGTTGTTTGTCTCGGCTGAATTCAAAAAGGCAGATTTATCGACATTAATGCAAGTTTATTGCACTGAATTCGAAGAGGCTACCACTTGGCACATAGGTACGAGTTGCCATGGCCTATAAATAGTTTCGTAAAAAGAAGTTTGCTACTTATTGCATTTTTCTTCTCAAATGGAGATGAACTCGACCGGTCCTCCTCCTTGGCGAGATACTGCATTGTGGGTTGCAGATCTCTACGTTCGAAGAAGCTTTGACGATGAACTACTTCAGTTGATATGGACACAACAGCTTATGTTTGAACCCCTTGTCGGCAGTGTTAATATGACATTGGGTGCCTGTTGCATCCAAAAATCGGTGTCGTCGTACCCCGATTTTTGTTATACTGGAAGAGCCACTGGGGTCGGGTTGATTGCTAGCCCGCGTGCTGCTCAATAAATGCTTCATTGGTCGAAGCACTCGAAGAAATGATTCGCTCTGACGAGGAAGAGTGATGCGCCTACACTGAGATGCTGAAATGATGCACCTGGTTATAGCTTTTAGGCCTTTTCTTTCTAGTAGAGTTTTCTTTGTAAAAGAGTTTTGGACATGTAATATAATTTCATATGAAATAAAAGCCTAACTTTTATGTCTCTACTCTTTGCTATTTTTGCTGTGCCAAGTGTTCTGTTTGAGTTCCTCGACACATGTCAATTTGGGGCGCATGATGTTTCACGGCGCATGGGGATGCGCTGAACATTCCATGATTCTACAAGACCCCCTTCAAAGTTTTCAAAACTTTTTGCCAAGTTTTGGAATACTTTGAACCAAGAAGCATGGGAGTAGCTATTCTGGGCGCATGCCTTATCTGGACGCATGCCTCTTCTGGGCGCAGGAGAGACTACGTCTACAATTAAGACATAAGGGATCCATCGAAGCTTCGGTTTGTTACCCCGTAGGGGCTTAGTCATGCGGAGGTACTTGCTGAGATGACCAGGCTCAGTGAGCGGAATCCTCGTGAAAATGAGAACAATGAGCTATATTACCATATCTATAGCTGTTTCTGGCATTGTGTCCACAGAATGACTCCAAATGCAGTTCTGACAGCCTATCTGTTGATATGGCTTCGAGACTACGTGTTTTTCAGTGGATCCAGTTCTGTAGAGAGGGTAACCAGAAATCTTATCTTGCCTACAGTGAAGCTAGTCTTCGGTCACCCTTTAGCTTTGCTTCCTGCGATGGTATGCAACCTGATGCGGGATTTGAGGGAGTTCGTAGATAATGTGGTTCACTAGAGGGAAAGAAATGATAACTTCCTTCGTGCGGAGCTGCCTTTTCATTATCTGATGGGATGGCTGATCTTGCACCATCTCAATATGATTAGCCCCGGCACAGAAGAGGAGCATGTTGCTGGCGATGACTTTATTCGCCACGACTACAGAAAGAAGTAGCTACATACGGGCATCCTTGTTTGTAGGAAAGTTCTGTCCCACCTCCAAGGGTGGAAGATCACTAAAGTTGGCCCAGTTTTCTTGGGTTTTCAAGAAGATAAAGAGCTGGAAGATTCTGGCGAGGATGCCATTACTCTGCCGGTGTGGGGATTTTGCTAGTTGCAGAGCATCCGGCCTTCACACTTAGTGTACCAAAATAGAAATCATTATTTTCTAGAGCCGTACCTGTCGAGCCATTTTGCCCACTAATTCAGCTATACTCAGTTGATGTTGAGAAACCCAAGTAATTGCTTGGGATTTGTTGGAAGCTTGTTGGATGGAGTCCAGGGTTGGCAGTATTACAACGCCGGGTGCACCGGAGTACGGTTCACGATACCGATTCACAATCCCCGTCCGCATATCTTATTTTTTGTTGTCAATATTTATTGTGCGATGAATACTATCTCTCCTGGGTATGACAGGGAGACCAGTTTTATTATTGGGACACAAGTTGAGGCGTCGGAGAATGTGCTAGCGAAGTCTCAGGCGTATCGTCTGCCCGATGTTGTAGCTTTTAAGGCTGCCCCCACAGCACAGATAGGGGCTCTCAGAAAGAACTTGCGGCTAGCCAGCTGAAGAGGCGTGCTTCGATAGAGGAAAATTCTTATGCACCCAAGAAGCCCAGTGTCACGCCCCGATCCCGCAGAGTCCTTTCGTCCTCGCTTCAGACTCTGTGAGACCGATCGTCCTCGCTAAGGCGAGATCCTTGCAAGCCTAAGTTGTGCTTGCACAAGGCCAAGACCTATAACAAGACAAGATAGACAAGGTTGACAATACGTAGCGGAACATGTTGCAGATAATTGAAGCAACAGCGGACATATTTCAGAATACATGCATTGAACACAATGGTAACAAGAAACAATTCTCTTTATTGATTTCATTTGAACAGATTACAAGCTCTCGATTCTCTCTGATACAATGTTACATTCTTTTAGAATTTTACAGATTACAATGATCCCGTTTCCATACATTACATCCCTTTATATACAAAACCAAACTCTTGCAACAGATGTCATCTCTTGGCATCTCTTCTGATTTCTGGCTCCTGAGGATGAGGCTTGGGCTATCGCTTTGGACTATCCTTCTCGATGCATATTGCACCTGCATGCAGACTGATGGTGGGTCAGTATATCAGCATACTGGTGATTATGAACAAAGAGCTACATTTGTCTGAAACGATCACGGTTCATTTATTGAGAAAATATTTCTAGTGATGTGATCATGCTACTTTTTACCTATGTTTATTTTATGCATACAGAGTCAGTTTACATTCTTTAAAAATATCTTTGAAAAGCCACAATTCATTTCTTTTTATCTCAAGCATACAAGGGATTATTCTGTTCAAGCATGATGACTATTCATTTCACGTATAGTGCACAGCATGTTTCATGAGCATAATTATTTCTTTGTTTCAAGCAATCTCTTAGGGACAATTATAAGTACGATATCATATCTTTTTTTTAAAGTGGACATAGCACTTCTTTGTAACGGATTAATCTCTGCAAACAATTCATATAGCAAACTCAAGCAATACATATGCATCACTTTTTAAGTGATTCTTACCATAGCCGACGGTCCATCCCTGCACAAGACAAGGATTAGCTTAAACATGATAATACCAACATTGTTCTCTGTTCGTCTCTGAATTATTAGCTCTTAGCAAAACATTCACGACACATGCAGACTCGATTGGCAGCTGTGACTCTCTGGTTCAGCTCTGCACCAACCAACACCTATCTATATGATGGTCCTTGGAAAATCCCATTATTAGCCGCTATGACTCTCCGGTTCAGCTCGTCGCTAAGGACTCAGATATCGACTCCCATTTTCACATGGAGGCCCTAATCTCATCTAGGCCGAGTGGTTCATGCGCCCCTAGATTCCACCCGAGAGACAAATTTTTCCTTGTTAACAAGTTGTCCGAGACCATATGCATGCTCTAGCAGTTCTATCAGATGAGACAGATTTGTGATCAGATGGACGACATATTATTTTCACGCCTTTTTAGATATACGGCATATTCTTTCCATGCCTTTACAGATGTACGACACGTTCATTTCGTGCCTTTCTTTTATTCATGTCAATATGTACAAGTTCGTCTGTACATGTCTACAAATCTAAAGCATACTTAGCAACAAGCATATGATCAAGAATTCAATTCGATACATTTGTCTTCTTTTATCTTATCAAGCATGACAAGCATCATATCATTTCTTATTAGCAGGCAACAAGTCTTTCTTAGCATACGAATTATTTTTTTTCTTGTTCTTAGCATGGCAACATGTGGATTCTCTTACAAGCATACTCAATGATTTACTATTTTGTTATTAGTGATAGCATTCAATCAAAAACACAGATTCTTATTAGGCATAAGCGAATCAGCAAATACGACTTCGTCCACTCACCCAGATCAATCGTCTTCTATTACAGAGCTAGCAATCCGATCTTTCTGTCTATCTAGTACCTTCGCGGAGCGGGGAACTACATAATTATCCACCGAAAAGAAGTTTTGTCCTCGAAATATAAGGAGAAACTTACGGTATCCTTAGCAGCGATAGTCCTCATCCTTCGCCATCATCAATCCATGAAATCATAATTCAGATCATATCAAAACTCTTGTTCAATAAAGCATTTCAATCTCAATCAATCAAATCGATAAAACATATGCCGACAGCATAAAAATATTTACGGGCTTATTGTATGGAACGTTCATCTCATTGATAATATCAAGCAGGCAAGGAAATTTTGATTAGAAGGACATATGAATGCAATTAAATCAAAATTGGCCAAAGGATTGTGTTGCTCTGATACCACTTTGTCATGCCCCGATCCCGCAGAGTCCTTTCATCCTCGCTTCGGACTCTGTGAGACCGATCGTCCTCGCTAAGGCGTAATTCCGTACAAGCCTATGTTGTGCTTGCACAAGGCCAAGACCTGTAACAAGACAAGATAGACAAGGTTGACAATACGCAGCGGAACATATTGTAGATAATTGAAGCAGCAGCGAACATATTTCAGAATACACGCATTGAACACAATGGTAACAAAAAACAATTCTCTTTATTGATTTCATTTGAACAGATTACAAGCTCTCGATTCTCTCTGATACAATGTTACATTCTCTCAGAACTTTACAGATTATAATGATCCCGTTCCTATACATTACATCCCTTTATATACAAAACTAAACTCTTGTAATAGATGTCATCTCTTGGCATCTCTTCTGATTTCTGGCTCCTGAGGATGAGGCTCGGGCTATCGCTTTGGACTATCCTTCTCGATGCATATTGCACTTGCATGCAGACTGGCGGTGGGTTAGTATATCAGCATACTGGTAATTGTGAACAAATAGCTACATTTGTCAGAAACGATCATTGTTCATTTAGTGAGAAAACATTTTTTGTGATGTGATCTTGCTACTTTTTACCTATGTTCATTTCATGCATACAGCGTCAGTTTACATCCTTTTAAAATATCTTTGAAAAGCCACAATTCATTTCTTTTCATCTCAAGCATACAAGGCACTATTCAGTTCAAGCACGATGACTATTCATTTCATGTGTAGTGCGTAGCGTGTTTCATGAGCATAATCATTTCTTTGTTTCAAGCAATCTCTTAGGGACAATTATAAGCACGATATCGTATCTTTTCTTTAAAGGGGACATAGCACTTCTTTGTAACGGATTAATCTCTGCAAACAATTCATATAGCAAACTCAAGCAATGCATATGTATCACTTTTTAAGCGATTCTTACCATAGACGACGGTCCATCCCTGCACAAGACAAGGATTAGCATAAACATGATAATACCAACAATGTTCTTTGTTCGTCTCTGAATTATTAGCTCTTAGCAAAATATTCATGACATCTGCAGACTCGATTGGTAGCTGTGACTCTCCGGTTCAGCTCTGCACCAACCAACACCTATCTATATGATGGTCCATGGAAAATCCCATGATTAGCCGCTGTGACTTTCCGGTTTAGCTCGTCGCTAAAGACTAAGATATCGACTCCCATTTTTATATGGAGGCCCTAATCTCTCCTAGGTCGAGTGGTCCAGGCACCCCCAGATTTCACCCGAGAGATAAATTTTTTTTGTTACCAAGTTGTCCGAGACCATATGCATGCTCTAGCAGTTCTATCAGATGAGACAGATTTGTGATCAGATGGACGACATGTTCTTTTTATGCCTTTTCAGATATACGACATGTTCTTTCCATGCCTTTACAGATGTATGACAGGTTCATTTCGTGCCTTTCTTTTATTCATGTCAACATGTACAAGTCCGTCTGTACATGTCTACAAATCTCAAGCATACTTAGCAACAAGCATATGATCAAGCATTCAATTCGATTCATTTGTCTTCTCTTATCTTATCAAGCATGACAAGCATCATATCATTTCTTATTAGCAGGTAACAAGTCTTCTTCTTAGCATGCAGATTATTTCTTTCCTTGTTCTTAGCATGACAACATGTGGATTCTCTTACAAGCATACTCAATGATTTACTATTTTGTTATTAGTGATAGCATTCAATCAAAAACACAGATTCTTATTAGGCGTAAGCGAATCAGCAAATGAGACTTTGTCCACTCACCCAGATCAATCGTCTTTTGTTGCAGAGACAGCAATCTGATCTTTTTGTCTATCTAGTGCCTTCGTGGAGCGGGGCACTATACCCAGTAAGGTGCTGGCGACTAAGTCGGGAACCACAGTACCGCCTTCAGTAGTACAAGCAGAGCCTGTTCCTATGGTGGTAAGTAGATTTAACACCAGTCCGACTCGCTCTTTCTTCTTGTGCTTATATGTCCCTTCTTTACAGAAGGTGTTGAAGAAGAAACCTCGATCTTCAAGACCAGGTTTAGATAGACCGAAGGGGGTGGCGAGCTCGTCTGATGAGTGTATCCCTCTGATTGTGACATCTCTCATGGAGGAGATTTTGGATGATGTTATTCCAGTAGAAGTTCCGACCACTTTGGATCATGCTGGACACGATGCCACTGATGTAGTGGCATCTGAAAATGATGAGCCCTCTCTGTCAACTATTCGGGGGGATAAAGCAGAGTCTTCACAGGTGGTGAAGCAAACAACCGTGGGAGCCCCAAAGACTATTGTGGGGGACCCGAAGGAAGTTATTATGCAAGACCCTCTGGGTGAGGAGGTTGAATGGGCCTCGTATTCTCCAGATGACGTCCCCTAAGAAGATGTTGAAAATATTGAAGAAGACTCCGTGGCGGGCGGGAAAGAGCAGACTTAGCAGTTGGCAGCTGAGCCCTCTCTGTCCTGCTATGACGCCTCAAGTGTTGGCTGATACGGATGAATATGTAAAGTTCATCATTGAGGCTGTGTATAAGATATTAAGGAGAGGGGTGACGGCCGTACTAGATGAAGACGGGAACTTCGCGACTGCAAAGGCAATGGCGATCCCGTATATCATGTTGATCCAATCTCACCAGGGCCACGACCATATGGCTGAGATCTTGGAAGCTTCCGTTGTTGAGCTCGATCATCACCTTACTGAGCTCCAGAACATCAGGAGGAACAATTTTTTCACTTTGATAGAGGAGGAAAAGAACAGGCTAGTGGCTAAAGTTGAGTCAACCTATTCTGACACCATGGCTATCTGGGAACAAGAGCTGGATAACGCTAAGGCCAAGGAGCAGAGGTTGTCTTCATCTATGGAAGAGAAGGGCAATCTGCAGGAAACTCTGAACATCAGCATACCGGAAGTTGACGCCAAGATTCGTCTTCTTCACGGGCAGCGGGCTCAACTCCTGGCTGATTCTGAACGAGCACAGGCTGAACATATCAAGCTTAAAGAAGAAACGATGAATTTCACTCGCCTTGTGGCCTTCTTGCTCCGCTGGAAGAAGGAACTGGATGCCAAACATGAAGTTGACCTCACCTTTGAGGCCAGGTAGACGATGCGTTGTGAAGCTGAGCATTGCATTTTGGCGATAGTGGAGACCAGGGTTGAAGCTTTGAAGCACCGTATTGACGAGTTGTCCGTTGACCCCTAGTTTCTTTATATTTTTGTTGCTTTTTTGTTTGAGACGCATCTACCTTTTTTTTCTTTTACAAATGTAGTCCTTTTACTTCTTGTTTAGATAATGAAATAAAGAATTTTGGCTTTGTTCATTTCTATGATGAACCTTGTGATTTCTGTTAGACCTATTATCTTTTGTGCACCTTGGGTTCTAGGTACAGATAATAAGTTGAAAGGGGGAACCGATATATTTACTCAGAGATAATATAGATGTCGTAAATATGGGGCAAATAGCGGAGTTTTCCTACTCAGAGGTGATATGGGCGTGGTAGGAATGAACTCTGTAGGGATACATAGAATAACTCAGAGGTGATATGGACGTGGATGTTCTATGATTGAATTGAAACAACGCGGGGGAGGGGGGGTTGTTTAGGTGAAATGTTTACTCAGAGGTAATGTGAACATGGTAAACATAGTACTTAGCGTGACCTTACGGGGTGTAAGATTCAGCTCTATATGGTGTAGAAAAACAACTCAGAGGTGATATGGACATGGTTGTTTTTCTATCGGGAAGACAATGCAACGGAATAACTGGGCTCTAGAAGCATATGATTGCCAAAGGAGGGGAGTGAACTCAGTTACCGAGTTCGCAAATTCTCTTTATGGGAAGAAGGAATTACATTTTGAAGGGTTTTAAAAGTAGTCTTCTTTAGGAACTTGCCATCGATGGGCATCATGAACAAGTCCCTGTTGGGTTGAGCGAGGCGGTAAGCACCGTTGGAGTACACCATATCTATGATGAAGGGTCCTTACCATTTAGGTTCGAATTTTCCTGGTGTCTTATGAGTCATTACCATTGGCCTTCTGACCGTCAGAACCAGGTCACCTACTTAGAAGGTCCTCTGACGGTTCAAGTAGGTGACCTGGTTCTGACGGAGTCATGATTCCGACTCGTCCCACCACAATCAAATTTTTTTTCTTCTAATATTTTGAATGTGAAGTTCTACTTCACATTTGGCTCTACATTGTGCTCTGCTAGCGAAAGCCATGAGATTCAGGATAACAACAGTAAATGATACCGAAACCGATTCCGATACCGATACCGATAATATGAACCTTGGTTAAATTAATATTTTTATAGTTCTCTAGGGTGAGATTGAGGAAGATAACCTATTATGCTGAATAGGATGGTGAGAGAGTCGAATGAGAAGCAGGGAATAGAGGGGGCCTTCTTGTTGAACATACGATGACACTCATTTGATACCCATGTGTCTATATGCATCAATTTGGAATATACTGGAATAATGTGTATCTATCTTTACAGAATTATTGTCAAATGGATATATGAATTACTATATACGGCATCATTCGTGGATGTACAACCATTATCCTGATGATATGTGCAGTGTACGGTGTACGAGATGAATTCATTTAGGGTGTACAGCAGTTCCTGCAGTTCACCAAGGCGTTCCCTCAGTACATGGACGGTACCATAATTAAGTGTTCGTGTGTGAAATGTCCCAACTTGAAACATCATCCAGAAGTAGAAGTCAAATATCATTTGTACTCGAAGGGTTTCACGCCGAATTATTATCAGTGGACCCTACACGGAGAACTTGTGTCTTTAGCATCAGAGTCGAAGCCTTATGTGGATGTCCACAGCCGCGCTGCTTATGACGATGGGTGCGTGAACTTGGTTTTTGACGCGGCGGGACCTACTTTCGATTCGGACAATCATGATGCAGCCGAGGAGGCACCGAACCCCGATGCTGCAAAGTTCAGGGAATTGCTGGAGAATGCAAGGACTCCATTATATCCTGGTTGTGAGGATCATTCACCGTTGGAGGTGGTTACAACTGATGGAACTGGGGATTCCGAGGACCCTTTCTTTGGTGTGTGTATTGATCGATAGAAAGTTAAACAGATCTAATACGTGTTCTAACCCTTCATACGCGGAAACTAGGGTTCACGAATTATACCTGCGGCGGAAAGAAGACAAGTAATTCCTGACAATCTCGAGCGGACGACCCCAAGATCTTCTGCACGTATTCCTTCCTCGAGTTGGACGTCGTGTGGGCGACGATCTCCCAACCTTTTTTCTCCTTGGCAGCCCTCTCTTTCTCTCCTTACGTGAATCACGAATTTAGAGAAAGTTTTAGATTTCTGATCGGTAATCTGGCGGCCAGAGAATAGAGGATATATATAGGCTACGGCAGGGACCATGAGGAGAAATTAGGGTTAGGCCTCCTAACGGATCTGGATATCCCGTGTTCAGCCCGAACACACAATCCAGGCCCATTAACAATAGCTCGGTCCACTAATGAGCTATTGTTGCACTACCTCCCTAATCCCAAATTATGTTTGTGGGCTCCTTTTATTATATGCTCGTTTGGCTCCCCATGTTAAGATATCGTATGTTCGTCGATCAAATTAAGTTACTGATAACTATATTGATTCGACATCTTTTATCCTTAAGTAGTACCGCTCAACTTTATTTGTCATATCGGATATAATCCACCTGCAGGGTTTACATGACAATCCTTATAAGCTCCTTAAGGGGACATCATCAACCCGATGTATCGAGACATGGATTCCATTTATAATCAACAGCCCATCGTACATACAATGTTATTACCCAATTCATAGAGGTTGTCGATCCATAATGAATCTCACTCTTTTATGAGTCAAAATAATGCACACTGTATATACATGTCCGTTATTATATCCGGGTTAAGAGCACAAGCATCTATAATAACAAAGGTATTTGTTCTCTTATGTAGTCAGTACAAAGAGAACAACCTCAAGTGGTCCTGTTCAATACACACAAAGTGTACTAGTGTAAACCTATAGTCAAGATAGACTAATACCAGATTACACTACAACCTTTCCAATAGATTGTCCAAGTCCATCTAGGTTGTGAACTATTTATATACTCTATAGGGAACTGATAATATGATCTTCTGTGTGACACCACAAACCATATTATCTACAATATAGAATATCAGACATTTGTATTAACACTTGCAACAAATACAATATGCAAACATTTGCCCATATGATTCTTATTCAAAATTTAAGGAAATAAGGTTACTAATAAAGTGATGCTTTTAGTATATAACCCTAACAATCTCCCACTTATACTCAAAGCATTGCTTTTCAGTATACTGTTACAAATCTTCCACTTATACTTAAAGCCATGCTGCTATACATCTGACTCCCATTCCCTCAACATGACTATCAAAAGACTTAGCTGGTAAGCTCTTTGTAAAGGGATCAGCTAGTTTGTCGGCTGATGCGATCTTGATCACAGCAACTTTTCTTTCTTTAGGAAATCTCGTCTCAGGTGGTACTTGTGCTCAATGTGTTTGCCAGTCTTATGGGCTCGTGGTTCCTTCGAGTTTGCAACTGTACCACTATTATCACAATAAAGTGTAATAGACTTTGGCAAACTAGGTACCACATCCAAGTCCAACAGAAAGTTTCTGAGCCAAACCACTTCTTTGGCTGCCTCAGAGGCTGCCACATACTCGGCTTCCATGGTGGAATCAGTAATACATTTTTGCTTGATACTCCTCCACACAATGGCTCCACCTCCCAAAGTAAACACATAACCTGAGGTAGATTTCCTGGAATCCCTATCTGACTGAAAATCTGAGTCTGTATACCCCAAGGGAACTAAACTATCTGCCTGGTAAACTAGCATATACTCTTTAGTCCTTTTCAGGTACTTCAAAATATGCTTTACGGCAGTCCAGTGCTCTTGTCCTGGGTTAGACTGATATCTGCTGACCATGCCTACGGCAAAGCAGATGTCTGGTCTCGTACATAGCATTGCATACATTAAGCTTCCTACTGCTGAAGCATAAGGAACTGCCTTCATGTTCTCTATCTCTTTAGGTGTCCTCGGACACTGTTCCTTTGATAGAGCAATTACATGTCTAAAAGGTAAGAAACCTTTCTTAGAATTTTGTATAGTAAAATGAGTTAGTACAGTATCGATATAGGAAACTTGGGATAAGCCCAACATCCTTTTCTTGCGATCTCGTAGAACTTTGATCCCAAGGATGTGACCTACTTCTCCCAAGTCCTTCATATCAAACTGTTTGGATAACCATACCCTTACATCAGATAACACCTTCACATTATTTCCAATGAGCAAGATGTCATCCACATAAAGTACTTGGAACACCACCACGTTTCTATCACACTTTCTGTATACACATGATTCATCCTGACATTGATCAAATCCATAGGATTTTATCACCTGATCAAAACATATGTTCCAAGATCTGGAAGCTTGCTTAAATCCATAAATGGACTTCTTGAGCTTACAAACAAGATACTCCTGGCCCTTTTCAATGAACCCGTCTAGTTGTTTCATATAGATATCTGTTTGCCATTAAAATTGTTTTGATTGAAATCTTAATACAAACAGAACAGTGATACAATATAGGACTTAGATGTAGTCCTAGGAGTACACTTTTATTTAAGCTGGGTCCTTAGTGCCAATGGAGCGAGTGGTAATGCGTTGACTCCGTTGACCGGCTGACGGCGGTTATCGGTTCTCTGAAGGTGTTGATTGCTCTGGGTGCTGGAGCTTGCTGAGAGGAGGAAGACGTTGAGTGTCTAGAACTGCCTCTTCGGTGATTCTCTGTTGTGGATTCTCTGTGAGTCTTGTGTTCTGAGTCTCTGTCTGTGTGTGAAGGGGATGATCCTTCTATTTATAGTTTTGCAGACTGGCTGCTCATGCGCGCATGTAGGATGTGCCGGTGTGGGGACGCCACGTGGAGGTTGCTGATGGAGGCGCATGGATGCTGCGCCCTGATCGAGGGGGAGAACTCTTCATACTGCTGTTGTGAGCCGGCACGTAGCAGAGAGAAGATCTTTCCGTTGCTGAAATCTTGGATGAGTTGAGTCAAAAGACACGTGTCGTCGACTCATGGTTCGAAGATCTCGGATTTGGTGGAGAGAAATGATCTGGTGAGCTGCGCTTTGGATTGGGCGCAGGAGGAGGTTGCGGCTCATAACCTTTAGGAGTTACAAACCATTTGGGGCGCATGGCTTTTGAGGCGCATGCAGGTGACCTTCCTTCTGTCTTTCGGGATCAGAGATCAGTCTGGGGCGCATGGCTTTTGAGGCGCATGCAAAACTTCAACCGGAGACTCTTCTTCTGTCTTTAGGGATCAGTGAAGGGTCTGAGGCGCATGGCTTTTGAGGCGTATGCTGGTTTGGACGCATGGCCGTAGAGGCGCATGCGGGTGTGGACGCATGGCCGTAGAGGTGCATGCGGGTATGGACGCATGGCCGTAGAGGCGCATGCGGGTGGCCACGTGGCAGTAGCCGTCGGAATAGAGTCATAATGATGCTGACGTTGCCGACGCTTCGTTTTCTGAATAAAGCTGTCAACTGTTCAGACTTTGGGAGGCGTGCTGCCAACTCTGTCAGTTCAGCATTTAATGTTGGTGACGTTCGATGGACAGCTGAGTGGGCGCGTCGGTTGGCGTTCCACTCGGTATGGAGATGTGTGGGGGCGCACCCTCTATAATGCGCCGAGTACTGTAGGGCGCGTCTGTGTGATGCGCCTGATGCCGAAGGGCGCGTCCGTGTGATGCGCTGTTTGGCTGGCGCATCGGACATGTCTTTTAATGATGCGGCTGTCTCGCTCTTCGAGTGCTATAAATAGCCGTTTGGCTGAATTCGAGGCGTCCGGTTCATCCATTTAATGTAAATTCATTACACGGAATTCGGAGGGCCATCCACTTGGCGCGTGGGTTTGATCTGCCCGGCCTATAAATAGTGGCATGGAGAGAAGGTTTGCTTCTCATTCCCTCACGTACTTCCAACATGAACTTGAACATGCGGGTGCATTCTGTTGACGAAGTGCTCCCGAGGGTAAAAATGAGACGCTGTGTTGTCTTTGATGCACTTGAAGGTGACTGTTACATCCAAAAGATGGAGTCGAGGGCTTCTGAGGCAGGCGGAAGGTGCCTGTTGCATCCAAAGATAGGGATGCTCGAGCCTCGTCTCCGTTATTCTGGAAGAGCCGTAGATCGGAATGGCGGTGCAAGGCTCTCTCTTCCTGCAAAGTGGGGTTTCCCCACTTTGATCGTGTCGAAAGCTGCTCCTTTAGCCGCGGTTTCGATCACGGTCTTCCTTCGACTTTGGAGGCTCTTTCGAAGCCTCCCCTAGCCACAGCATTTGCGGTGCTCTTTTCTTCCTTGGTTCCAGCCAGAGGGTTAAATGCTTTGTGTATCGAAGCATTTATCGGGCGAGCCTGGTTGGAAGAGCGGCACATAACTGGGCTCTGCTCGGCCAGGTGAGCCTGGCTGGAAGAATTTGGCTGAAGGGATGCACATAACTGAGCTGCTGAAGAGATAATGGGATACGCCTGGATGGAGGCGCATGGTATTTGCTGCGCCTAACTGACAGCGCATGGTGACTGCTGCGCCTATCGGAAGGCGCATGGTGGCTGCTGCGCCTATCTGGAGGCGCATGGTGGCCGCTGCGCCTATCTGGAGGCGTATGGTGGCCGCCATGCGCCTCCAGATAGGCGCAGCGGCCACCATGCGCCTCCAGATAGGCGCAGCAGCCACCATGCGCCTTCTGATAGGCGCAGCAGTCACCATGCGCTGTCAGTTAGGCGCAGCAAATACCATGCGCCTCCATCCAGGCGCATCCCATCATCTCTTCAGCAGCTCAGTTATGTGCATCCCTTCAGCCAAATTCTTCCAGCCAGGCTCACCTGGCCGAGCAGAGCCCAGTTATGTGCCGCTCTTCCAACCAGGCTCGCCCGATAAATGCTTCGATACACAAAGCATTTAACCCTCTGGCTGGAACCAAGGAAGATAAGAGCACCGCAAATGCTGTGGCTAAGGGAGGCTTCGAAAGAGCCTCCAAAGCCGAAGGAAGACCGTGATCGAAACCGCGGCTAAAGGAGCAGCTTTCAACACGATCAAAGTGGAGAAACCCCACTTTGCAGGAAGAGAGAGCCTTGCACCGCCATTCCGATCTACGGCTCTTCCGGAATAACGGAGACGAGGCTCGAGCATCCCTATCTTTGGATGCAACATGCACCTTCCGCCTGCCTCAGAAGCCCTCGACTCCGTCTTTTGGATGTAACAGTCACCTTCAAGTGCATCAAAGACAACACAGCGTCTCATTTTCACCCTCGGGAGCACTTCGTCAACAGAATGCACCCGCATGTTCAAGTTCATGTTGGAAGTACGTGAGGGAATGAGAAGCAAACTTTCTCTCTATGCCACTATTTATAGGCCGGGCAGATCAAACCCACGCGCCAAGTGGATGGCCCTCCGAATTCCGTGCAATGAATTTACATTAAATGGATGAACCGGACGCCTCGAATTCAGCCAAACGGCTATTTATAGCACTCGAAGAGCGAGACAGCCGCATCATTAAAAGACATGTCCGATGCGCCAGCCAAACAGCGCATCACATGGACGCGCCCTTCGGCATCAGGCGCATCACACAGACGCGCCCTACAGTACTCGGCGCATTATAGAGGGTGCGCCCCCACACATCTCCATACCGAGTAGAACGCCAACCGACGCGCCCACTCAGCTGTCCATCGAACGTCACCAACATTAAATGCTGAACTGACAGAGTTGGCAGCACGCCTTCCAAAGTCTGAACAGTTGACAGCTTTATTCAGAAAACGAAGCGTCGGCAACGTCAGCATCATCATGACTCTATTCCGACGGCTACTGCCACGTGGCCACCCGCATGCGCCTCTACGGCCATGCGTCCACACCCGCATGCGCCTCTACGGCCATGCGTCCACACCCGCATGTGCCTCTACGGCCATTCGTCCAAACCAGCATGCGCCTCAAAAGCCATGCGCCTCAGACCCTTTACTGATCCCTAAAGACAGAAGAAGAGTCTCCGGTTGAAGTTTTGCATGCGCCTCAAAAGCCATGCGTCCCAGACTGATCTCTGATCCCGAAAGACAGAAGGAAGGTCACCTGCATGCGCCTCAAAAGCCATGCGCCCCAAATGGTTTGTAACTCCTAAAGGTTATGAGCCGCAACCTCCTCCTGCGCCCAATCCGAAGCGCAGCTCACCAGATCACTTCTCTCCACCAAATCCGAGATCTTCGAACCATGAGTCGACGACACGTGTCTTTTGACTCAACTCATCCAAGATTTCAGCAACGGAAAGATCTTCTCTCTGCTACGTGCCGGCTCACAACAGCAGTATGAAGAGTTCTCCCCCTCGATCAGGGCGCAGCATCCATGCGCCTCCATCAGCAACCTCCACGTGGCATCCCCACACCGGCGCATCCTACATGCGCGCATGAGCAGCCAGCCTGCAAAACTATAAATAGAAGGATCATCCCCTTCACACACAGACAGAGACTCAGAACACAAGACTCACAGAGAATCTACAACAGAGAATCACCGGAGAGGCAGTTCTAGACACTCAACGTCTTCCTCCTCTCAGCAAGCTCCAGCACCCAGAGCAATCAACACCTTCAGAGAACCGATAACCGCCGTCAGCCGGTCAACGGAGTCAACGCATTACCACTCGCTCCATTGGCACTAAGGACCCAGCTTAAACAAAAGTGTACTCCTAGGACTACATCTAAGTCCTATATTGTATCACTGTTCTGTTTGTATTAAGATTTCAATCAAAACAATTTTAATGGCAAACAAGCTGGTGACTCTGCTGGGGACTTCTTTCTCCTCTACCGAGAAAGTCGTGTCACAGGCCGACGGCGTGAAGATGGGCTCCTCCCACAAGACGCTGGTAGTGCGCCTCAATCAACAGGCGTACGAGGAGTTCATTTCTGAAGGAAGTGCGAGTCCTTCGAAGCGGCTGTCGAAGCCGAAGAAAACCCGCGCAGTCTGGGTGCACAAAGTCGACGCCTCGGGCACCACCGTCGAAGGGGATGCGCCCGTCCAGCCTTCCCTTCCTGCTGACGTCCTCAGCAGTCAAGGTGCGCCCGCTGATGCAGCGCATCTCTCGCTCTTCCAAACAGGCTCGCCCGATAAATGCTTCGATACACAAAGCATTTAACCCTCTGGCTGGAACCAAGGAAGAGAAGAGCACCGCAAATGCTGTGGCCAGGGGAGGCTGGCTGGAAGAATTTGGCTGAAGGGATGCACATAACTGAGCTGCTGAAGAGATGATGGGATGCGCCTGGATGGAGGCGCATGGTATTTGCTGCGCCTAACTGACAGCGCATGGTGACTGCTGCGCCTATCGGAAGGCGCATGGTGGCTGCTGCGCCTATCTGGAGGTGCATGGTGGCCGCTGCGCCTATCTGGAGGCGCATGGTGGCCGCTGGCTGTAGATCTAGGATCTTTCTTTTGTAGAAATTCTCCTTTGTACAACCTTTTCTAGACATGTAATAGACTTTTATATATAAATAAAAAGTCCTTCTTCAAATGTCTATACTTATTTGACTTTACTGTGAAGTTCTTCGTCTGAGTTCTAGCGCATGTAGTGTCTGGCGCATGGGCTTTCTGGTTGTGAAATTCCATGCTTCTACAATATCTTTCTCAAGACTTCCATTAAGGAAAGCTGTCTTAACATCCATTTGCCAAATCTCATAATCGAGATGAGCTGCAATAGATAAAAGAATCCGGATAGACTTAAGCATGGCTACAGGAGAAAAGGTTTCCTCATAATCGATACCCTCTCTTTGAGTAAAATCTTTTGCTACAAGCCGAGCTTTAAAGGTTTCAACCTTACCATCTGATCCTCGTTTTCTCTTATAGACCCACTTGCATCCAATGGCTTTTACACCAACAGGTGGTTCTACAAGCTCCCAGACCTGATTAGAATCCATAGATTCTATTTCAGATATCATTGCTTTTTGCCAAGACTCTGCATTTTTATCTTGCAGTGCTTCATTGTAGGTACAGGGATCATAATCTTGTTCCTCAGGGACGAAGTCTGACGACTCTTCCAAGAACATATATCTATCAGGTTGTATCACAACCCTCCCACTACGACGAGGCACTATCGGTTGTGGTGTAACATTTGTGACACGTTGTGCAGTTATTTGTGGTTCATCCCCTTGTACTGTTGGTACTGAAGTACTTGGTGTCTCACATCTCAGTTCTTCTAGAACAACTCTACTTGTGGATTTATGGTTCATCACATAGTCTTCCTCTAAGAATCGGGCATTGGTGCTAACAATGACCTTCTGATCCTTAGGACTATAAAATAAACCTCCTTTCGTTCCTCTTGGATAGCCTACAAACAAGCGTACTTCTGTACGAGATTCCAACTTATCTGCTTTTCCATTCAGTACATGTGCTGGACTATCCCAAATGCGAACATGTTTCAGACTAGGCTTACGTCCAATCTACAGCTTGTGGGAGTAAGAGGTACTGACTTAGAAGGAACCAAGTTCAAAATATAAGTTGTAGTCTCTAAGGCATATCCCCAAAACGAATCTGGCAAATCCGAATAACTTATCATTGATCTAACCATCTGCATAAGAGTTTTATTCCTTCTTTCGGCTACACCATTCTGCTGGGGCGTTCCAGGTGCAGTCAATTGGGATACAATTCCAGCCTCTGATAAATAATTCCTAAACTCTCCAAAGAGGTACTCGCTACCACGATCTGATTGTAATGACTTGATATATTTTCTATGACGTTTCTCCGTTTCAGCCTTGTACTCTTTGAATTTTTCAAAGCACTCAGACTTACGACGCATCAAATAAATGTAACCATACCTTGAATAATCATCAATAAATATGACAAAATATTCAAAGCCACCTCTAGCTTGGATAGTTATGGGTCCACACAAATCAGAATGAACCAATTCCAACACATCTTTGGCCCTATACCCTTTTGCCGTAAAAGGCCTTTTGGTCATTTTACCTTCCAAGCAGGATTCACAGACTGGTAGTGCCTCCACTTACAATGAACTCAAAGGTCCATCTTCAACCAGTCTTTGGATCCTTCTTAGGTTAATATGCCCCAATCGCAAGTGCCAAAGATATGTTTGGTTCATACAAGAAGGTTCTTTTCTCTTATTTAAGTTAGATGACATATTATTCATTTCCATAAGTTGTATTGTGGCGAAATAGGATTAATGACATACAAATTATCAACGAATGCACCAGAACAGATAAAATGTTTATTCTTTCTAATAATAATATTGTCATTAAAATAAACTGAATATCCATCCTTAACTAACATAGAAACAGAAACTAAATTCCTTCTAAGTGAAGGTGCATAAAGACAATCTCTCAATGTCAAAGACTTATTTCTACCAAAAGATAAATTAATATCTCCTAATGCAACGACCGATACTTTTGTAGCATCACCCATGAACAAGCATATCTCTCCATCTCTGAGCCGTCTGGTTTCCTGGAACCCTTGTAATATATTGCAGACATGATTAGTGGCTCCTATATCTACACACCAGGTGCCGGTAGATAACACCACTAAACATGTTTCAACTACTAGTAAATAAGATATACCTTTTTTGTTCCCTTGTTTGAGAAGTGGACAATCAGTCTTCTAATGTCCTGACCCTTTGCACTTGAAACATTTATCTTTTGGCTTTTTTCGCCGTGCCTTGAGGTCCCATGCCCTTCTTTGCTGAGTTTGCCTATTTCTGAATGTTATTCTTCTTCTTACCGTCTTTTGGCTTAGAAGTAGAAGCCTTTTCAGAAACAAAAACATGACCACTCTGCCTAAAGAGAGATTCAGCATCCTGTAGCTCTTTTGCAAGTTCTGACAAACTATACAACCTTTTGTTCATATTGTAATTAAGGCAGAAATTGTCAAAACTTTTAGGCAGAGTCCCGAGAATGATATCGACCTGGGATTCCCCATCGATTTCAGCTCCAAGGATCTCCATCTCATTCAGATGACCCATCATCTTGAGAACATGATCCCTTACTGGTGTACCCTCAGCCATTTTTGTATTCATCAAACATTTCATAGCAAACTGCCTAACTGCTCTACTCTGATGTCCGAAGAGTTCCTTGAGGTTATACATCATGTCATAAGTAGTGGCCATGTCCTGATGATGATGTTACAGTACATTTGACATAGATGCCAGAATGTAACACCACGCCATCTCATCTGCCTTTTCCCACTTCTTATAAGCCTCTTTGACCTCTTCATCAGAGTTAGCATCAGGCTTAGGTGGGCATTCCTCAACAAGTACATATTTGTACTCCTCAGCAGTCAGAACAATATCCAAATTACGTTTCCAGTCAATATAATTAGGTCCAGTAAGTTTGTTTTCATTAAGAATCACCATAAGTGGACTGAAAGAACCCATTTTTGAAATCCTAAGAATAACATAAATAAAATTATGTAGGGCAAAAAAAACTTTTTGAATTAACTAAATATTGATTCCCTCAAAACAATAATAAGAAATTCACCAACACCTTGAACACCATGAATTTAGCATGCCACGATAGTGTGGATGTATACAAATTCAACTTTGTTCAAGTAGGTTTTTTTATTAATTTTACTATCATGTCAACATAACTTTATGACAAATAAAATTAATATGCTGGTCTTGCTCTGGTCATACAAATAATAGGAGTAACTCCGATGGGGAGGATACCATTATTTGTATCTAAGTGTATACCATTACTTAATACTAAGTCCATTACCTTGTAATTAGTTCCTTCAGATGGAGAAGTGAACACATACTAGGTAACTTTCTACAATTATCCCTAAGGAAGTTTGTACTGGTGATCCATAATTATACTCATCTGATATGGAGGAAAGCACTATAGCCAACACACAAGTATAATTACATCACCTACAAACCAGTAATGAAGACCATAGGATTTAAACTAAATAAATATCCTCTCCCACTCAGTTATTTAACAATGAGGGTTTTTCTACTAGTTGATATTATGTCCATGTTGTCCATTATTAATGTAGGCTTGGTTTTTCAAAAAAAACAACCACACAATAATAAACATGCATAATCAGAAAAAGCAAAATGACAAAAATAAAAGAAAATATCCAACTATTATGGTCATCTTTGCTGCTCCGTCCTCAACTATTCGAATCCAAAATCTGACGCTGCGCAGATCTATTCGGGGTTCGACCTACTCGGTTTTTAAGGTTTTGGCTGTCGATTCCTTCATCAAAAATTATTTGTCTGCCTCTGGACTGCTTAAAACCAGCATCTCGTCCGACGTCAGAAACAGCCACCACCGCCATCACGATTGATCAAAAATAATTAAAATTACATCAATCCTATGCCTTTCGAAGGAGTTCACACATAATCTAGATTGCAAAATTAAAATAATAAGCACGATCAACCCTCGTGATTTTAATTACATCCACAGCAACAACAACATCCACGACATGTCCATGGTTTAAACAACACAATCAAAAACATACATTGGATCATAATAGTTGGATCTAAGATGCTTGCAAAACCGAGTTAGAACAGATCTACATCTACCGACAATTATACAGCGCAGGTTTTATTGGACAACATGGACGTATCAATCAATACGTAGATCCAAAGTGGCTCTGATACCAATTGATGGAACTGGGGATTCCTAGGACCCTTCCTTTGGTGTGTGTATTGATCGATAGAAAGTTAAACAGATCTAATACGTGTTCTAACCCTTCATAGGCAGAAACTAGGGTTCACGAATTATACCTACGACGGAAAGGAGACAAGTAATTTCTGACAATCTTGAGCGGACGACCCCAAGATCTTCTATACGTATTCCTTCCTCGAGTTGGACGTCATGTGGGCGACGATCTCCCAACCTTTTCTTCTCCTTGGCAGCCCTCTCTTTCTCTCCTTACGTGAATCACGAATTTAGAGAAATTTCAGATTTCTGATCGGTAATCTGGCGGCCAGAGAATAGAGGATATATATAGGCTACGGCAGGGACCATGAGGAGAAATTAGGGTTAGGCCTCCTAACGGATCTGGATATCCCGTGTTCAGCCCGAACACACAATCCAGGCCCATTAACAATAGCTCGGTCCACTAATGAGCTATTGTTGCACTACCTCCCTAATCCCAAATTATGTTTGTGGGCTCCTTTTATTATATGCTCGTTTGGCTCCCCATGTTAAGATATCGTATGTCCGTCGATCAAATTAAGTTACTGACAACTATATTGATTCGACATCTTTTATCCTTAAGTAGTATCGCTCAACTTTATTTGTCATGTCGGATATAATCCACCTGCAGGGTTTACATGAAAATCCTTATAAGCTCCTTAAGGGGACATCATCAACTCGATGTATCGGGACATGGATTCCATTTATAATCAACAGCCCATCATACACACAATGTTATTACCCAATTCATAGAGGTTGTCGATCCATAATGAATCTCACTCTTTTATGAGTCAAAATAATGCACACTGCATATACATGTCCGTTATTATATCCGGGTTAAGAGCAAAAGCATCCATAATAACAGAGGTGTTTGTTCTTTTATGTAGTCAGTACAAAGAGAACAACCTCAAGTGGTCCTATTCAATACACACAAAGTGTACTAGTGTAAACCTATAGTCAAGATAGACTAATACTAGATTACACTACAACCTTTCCAATAGATTCTCCAAGTCCATCTAGGTTGTGAACTATTTATATACTATATAGGAAACTGATAATATGATCTTCTGTGTGACACCACACACACCATATTATCTATAATGTAGAATATCAGACATTTGCATTAACACTTGCAACAAATACAATATGCAAACATTTGCCCATATGATTCTCATTCAAAATTTAAGGAAATAATGTTACTAATAAAGTGAAGCTTTTAGTATATAACCCTAACAACAACATTGTTGATCATCAAGTCCAATTTTAACATGACGCAAGAATGCTACAACCGACTGATGGAGTTGATTATAGAGATATTGCCTGAGGGTGCTAAGTTGCCTAAAGACTTCTACCGGTCTAAGAGGACGGTGAGATCGCTCTGGATGGGATACGAGAAAATTGATTCCTGCCGCAACGGGTGCATGCTCTACTATAAAGACGATAAAGATGAAGAAGTGTGTAGATTTTGTAGCGTTGATCACTATAAGCCAACTGCTACAGGTAGGTCTACTGGTAAAAGGAGGCCGACCGATTTAATGTACTACTTGTCTTTGACGCCGCGGTTGCAGAGATTGTTTTTGGCAAAGGAGACTGCCAAAAACGTGAGTTGGCACAGACAAGAACAGATTGAAGGAGTGTTGGATCACCCATCCGATGGAGAAGCTTAGAAGCACTTTGATCGAGAGTATCCTGATTTTGCCGAGGATGGATGGACCATTGTTGGGCCTAATGTTTGGACATTTTTCTTTTCCTAGTGGTTGGGTGTACTGTTTGGATATGTTTTTACTTTCCCGGGGTGATGTTGGATGGATGAACTTATTGACTTGTTGAATTGTGATGTTGGATGGATGGACTTGTTGAATGCACTGGTTGATTTTTGGTAGATTTGTGATGTTGGATGTGTTGGCCCAATGATTGTATCATGTTTTAGAATATGGTTAATATGTTAAGTTTAGCACTTTATTATCACTAATCTTCATACTATCGCTATAGCATTTCTACTTATACTTATACCTTTGGTGATATGTGCCTATTGGTTTACATATTAGCTATATGAGCTTATTTATCTTAAATTTAATCTGGTTGCCAAAATCAAAACTATATTTTTGATTGTGGTCATTCAATTAAGTTTAACATTATGATATCACTAATATTTATGCTATCACTATAGCTCTTATACTTAAACTTAGCATTGTCCTATCGTGTTTTATCTTATCATAATTGCTACTACGTATATTGTTGTGTTCGTCTAACATGTACATGTAGAAAAGCAGTAAGCAAGATCAATGTGGACATATGCAATGAAGAAATCATGGTGGGCCAAAGATGACGGATCCCACAAGATCTCTCTGAACCACCCGACGACATCTCCGGAGCCACGCACTCGGGGGTTCCGCTGCACGGTCAGCGGACGGGGGTCGAGGGGACAGTACCCCTCGTCGAGGGTTTGGGGGTGTAGCCCCCGAAATGTATTCAGTTTTCACAAACTGGATATCCTTGGACAGCTACCGCCAAGGGAAAAAGCCGACACCTATCAAAGGAAGAAGCCAAGCCATGCCATCATCATTTCAAGACTCTAAAGAAGCCTGCGCCTGCTATAGTATTTCTGGAGTCTGTAATGAGTCTTAGGAATAATTGTAAACACAAGAAATGGATGGCAAAATCGAAAGCTAGGGTAAAAATTAACCCAGGATCATTTTCGGATAAAAATCGGCATACCGACGGTATACCGGTCTATACCGACGGTATACCGGTCTATACCTACGACATACCAATTTTGTTCACAGAAAGTTTTTGTCTACAAAATTGGCATACCGACGGAATGCCGGTCCATACCGACGGTATATCGGTTCAGTAACGTTAAAATTCCAACGGTCGAATTTCGAGCATTTAATGATCCCAACGGCTATATTTCTAGCCGTTGCATTCCAGATCGACATACCGACGGCATACCGGTCCATACCGACGGTATATCGGTTCGCTGACTGAAAAGTTTCCTTTGAGCTCTTTTCAATGCTTTGGTTATAAATAGCCTTGAACCCCTTCATTCAAGGTTGATGCTTTGAGCCTAAAAATTTCTAAACCACCAAAGCCTATCCATAAACAACTCTACAAAGCTTTCATTTGCCATCCACAAATTGTGTTAGAATTATTGAGTTGAAAAGTAAGATCTTCATCTTATTGTATAAGGAGGTCAAAACCTATTGTGAAAGGTTAAAGTTGGAGAGTCTTCGTATCCAAACTCTCGGTTGAAGTTGGAGAGTCTTCGTATCCAAACTCTCGGTTGAAGTCGGAGAGGCCTTCGGATTAAAGCTCTCGTGTAAGAAGTTGGCGAGTTCTTCGGATCCAAACTCGTGTGTAACTATTTACTCAAATAGTGGATTAAAGCTGGAGAGAGTTTCGGGACTGGAGTGCCTCTTGGGAGGATACCACGATATATCGTGTGTCGGTATTGTTATTGCTTCTTCTCTTGCACTTATATTTTTAAATTGCCCATTAGCTTATGCTAAGTGCTTGATTAGTTAGCGTGACCCTATTCACCCCCCTCTAAGGTTCCTACAGGATGTACTTGTTCATTTATTGTGCCTGCTGAAATGCTGTCTTTTATACCAAATTAGCTGCTAGAATGCTACATTTTTTGGATTTTTTTCAGAATTAGTGACGTTCTGCGACGCTTTGTGACACCAGGAAATGTTGTAAAGCGTCGCTAATCTGCGATGCAGGCATCGCAAAGCGTCACAGATTTGCGACGTTAATAAATGTCGCAAAAGGCCGAAAATCTGTAACGTCCGTTGACGTCACAAAACGTCGCAATTCTTATATCAGTATGTCAACAATCTGGTGTCAATGCATCACAAATGTTTGTCGCAAAACGTCGTAAAACTGTGACATCCATGGGCGTCGCAAAACGACGCAAAACTATAACGTCAATGGGCATCGTAAGCGTCGCAATTCTATGACGTCATTAAGGACGTCAAAAATCGTCAAAAATCTGTGACGTTTTAATTTACGTTGCAAAGCGTCGCAAATCTGCGTCGTTTTTCGACGTTTTTCGAATCTGCGACTAGCAAAATTTTGACGCCCTCAAAACGTCGCAAAAAATGTCACACATTTAGGTTAGCGATGTTTTTCGTTATTTTTGCGACGTTTTCAAGCGTCGCTAATTCGTTAATTTCTTGTAGTGCTAGTAAAGTCGCCAGCTTGTTTGTCATTAAAAAAATAAGGAGCATAATCTTTGGTATTGAACTATGCATTTTAATTACAAACAGAACATAGTACAATATAGGACTTAGATGTTGTCATAGGAGTGCACTTTTGTTTTTATCTAGGAACTATGTCGATGGAGAGAGTGGTAATACGTTGACTCCGTTGACGATCTGACGACGACATCGTATTCTCTGTAAGTCTGGATTGCTCCGGATGCCAGAGCGTTTGAGGAGTATTCAACAAGTGGAAGCTCTGGGCCTTTTTACTTGCAGAATTAGACGTTCCCTTCTCCTCCTCCGTGTGTTGGATAAAGGAATGATCCTTCTACTTAAAAGAAGTAGAATAATCTTCTTATACGTGCATATGCGATGTGCACCTGGAGAGCTTGCACGTAGGGACCCCACATGGCTGATGTTGTAGGGCGCATGGATGATGCGTCCCGAAGTTGATATTGAATCTATTTAAGTTGCACTGTTGGCTTGCGGTAGAGCTGACACGTGGCAGTTAGAGATTCGACAGTTGCTGAGATCTTGGGTGGTTAGCACCCATTCATAGGCAGAACTGAGTCAATTGACACGTAGCGCGTGTTCATGGCTCAAAGATCTCGGATTTGGTGGTGAGTGATCTGTCAGGATGCGCCTAGAATCTGGCGTATGAGAAGACTAGGCTCATAACTTTTTAGGAGTCAGAAACAAGTCTGGGCGCATAGCTTTTGAGGTACATGCAAAGCTTTCGGGCGCATGGCCGTAGAGGCGCATACAAGGACTTGCTCTCTGTGTTTTGGGATCAGGAGTAAGTAGGAGGCATATGGCTTTTGAGGTGCATGCAGATTTTTGGGTGCATGGCCGTGCAGGCACATACGAGTGGTCGGTCGGCCACATGGCAAAGCATAGCTGTAACCGGTAGAACGTATTGATGAAGACGACGTTGGCGACTCTTCTTTTTTGCAAAAGCTGTCAACTGTTCGGACATCGAGGCGTGGTCTGTAGTCGTTTCAGTCACTTCATCATTAAATGCTTCGATAGGTGCCGAGCTTTTTGTAGGCGTATCGATTTGTGCCCCACGGAGTGTATGGGTCTGTGCTCTTTTGGGCGCCTCAGTACGAAGCGTATGGGTCTGTGCTCCGTTGGGCGCATTTGTTGCGTAGCGCATCCCCATTGGTCTGCCTGTTGACTTTTTTGAGGCATTGATGGATGTTTGTCTCGGCTGAATTCGAAGAGGCAGCTTCATCGATATTAATGCAAATTTATTGCACTGAATTTGAAGAGGCTGCCACTTGGCGCATAGGTACGAGTTGCCCTGGCCTATAAATAGTTTCGTGAAGAGAAGTTTTCTTCTCATTTCACTTTTCTTCTAAAATGGAGATAAACTCGACCGATCCTCCTCCTTGGTGAGGCACTGCACTGGGGGTTGCAGATCTCTATGTTCGAAGAAGCTTTGACGATGAACACCTTCAGAAGACTGAGATGCGCCGAGTTTGCTATGGACATAACAGCTTATGTTTAAACCCCTTGTCGGCAGTGTTAATATGTCATTGGGTGCCTATTGCATCCAAAGATCGAGGTCGTCGTGCCCCGATTTCCGTTATGCTGGAAGCACCACCGGGTTCGAGTTGATTGCTAGCCCGCGTGCTTCCCAATAAATGCTTCATTGGTCGAAGCACTCGAAGAAGTGATTCGCTCTTACGAGGAAGAGTGATGTTCCTATACTGAGATGCTAAAGTGATGCACCTGACTATAGCTTTTAGGCTTTTTCTCTCTAGTAGGGTTTTCTTTGTAAAAGAGTTTTAGACATGTAATAGACTTCCATATGAAATAAAAAGCCTAACTTTATGTCTCTACTCTTTGTTGTTTTTGCTGTGCCAAGTGTTCTGTTTGAGTTCCTCGGCGCATGTCAATTTGGGGCGCATGATGTTTCAGGGCGCATGGGGATGCCCCTAAAAATTCCATGCTTCTACAAACGTGTCCAATAAAAAATACACGGTCTAAGAAGAATTTGTTTTTTCTCAATTTAGCATAGAGCCTCTCGTTCCTCAGGATCTCCAGAACAATTCTCAAATGCTGCTCATGCTCCTCCCAGCTCTTCGAATATACCAAGATGTCATCAATAAAGACAACCACGAATTGATCCAAATATTGGTGGAACACCATATTCATCAAATTCATAAATACTGTTGGCATATTCGTCAATCCGAAAGGCATCACTAAGAACTCATAATGACTATAACGAGTCATGAATGCTATCTTCGAAATATCTTCTCTGTACACCTTTACTTGATGGTATCTCGACCTCAAATCAGTCTTTGAAAATACCTTCTCTCTGTCAGCTGGTCGAACAAGTCGTCAATCCGGGGTAGTAGATATTTATTCTTGGTGGTCAATGCGTTCAATGCTTGATAGTCAATGCACATACGTACTAACCCGTTCGTCTTCGAAACAAATAAAACTGGAGCCCTACAAGGTGACGCATTTGGTCGAATAAAACCCTTGGTCTGCAAATCCTCTAATTGGAGCTTCATCTCGTCCAACTCCTTCCTCGCCAATCGTTACACATTAGAAGAAATCGGTGATGCTTCTAGCACTAACTCAATACTAAACTCCACTTGTTTATCAGATGGTAGACCTGACAACTCATCCGAAAATATAGCCATAAAGTGCTCAACAATAGGCAGTAGTGATGCTACCTCCATGGACATGAAATCTTTAATTACTGGACCTACTCCCTTCTCAATAGTACCTCGTATGAATTCAAACTCTGGATGACCTGGGGGTCTGAAGAAAACACTCCCTCTATGGCAATCTAATATGGCATGGTACTTACTTGTCATGGTCCTGTTTGCCATTGATTGTAAAAGTACAGAACAATTATATAGGAGGACTGAACTTAGACTCACAATACAAACTTGCTCGTACAAAGAAAGCCTAGGAACGAAAACCTATGTACAGCAATCTAAGTACAATTGTTTATTTTTGATTCTGGGGGTGACGGTAGAGGCTTGGGAAAGCGATGGCAGCTCTGCCTTACTCCTTGGACGATCGGACATAGCCTTGGCTCTGGTGAAGAAATGCTCTCAGGATGCCCGAAAAGAATCCTCTGTGCGTGCCTTTGTCTCTCTGTGCTCTCTTTTCAGGTCTCTCCAGGTTCCAGGTCTCAGGGCTCTCTAGATACTTTGCAAGGGAACGGCACCTTGCTATTTATAGAGGTGGGGGGTGTAATCATTATGGTTTGCGATGATTCCCCCTTGGAAAGTCGGCGGCCAATCATCTGGACCATTAATTTTGATTACAACGAATCTGGGCAATTAATGTGGATTACGCCAAATCTTATGGGCAATTAATATTGATTGCCATGAATTTTGATAGGCTCGGATCTCTTGCCACGTGTTCAATTTGTCTGATCTGATTTGATTTGGGATAATTATGAAGTTGGTAACAAATCTGAATTTGTTATGATTTGCTAGCAGCCATAATTCCGAGGGAGATAAGAACGCCACGTGTCTCAGTTGTTGCGAGGACCGCCATGTGTCTCAATTGTCTTGAGTAGAATGTACTGACAGAGCTGCATGAGTACGGTTTCTAAGTGAACCGTATACAGATGGCCCCTACGATCCTAGCCGCATGAAGGTAGCAGCCGCATGAAGGAGACAGTCGCGGCCGCATGAAGGTGGCAGCCGTATTAAGTAGGCAGCCGCATGATGAGGGCAGCTGCATGAAGGATGTAGCCGCATGACGAGGGCAGCCGCATAAAGGATGCAGCCGCATGAGGAGGACAGCCGTATGAATGATTCAGCCGCATGAAGGATGCAGCCGCATGAAGAGGACAGCCGTATAGGGGTGCTTGGGACTTGACAAATCCTGTCAGTTATAGAAGATTTTCTTCTTTTCCCAAGGGGCATGCCATCATTATTTCAGCTTTATGGCAGAGTTGTCTTTCATTGCGTCAGAGCTGTCATTCATTGTGTCAGAGCTGTCATCGGAGCAATTAATTGGGAGACTGTTTTATGGCTAGATGTATAAGCGGACAGCGTATGGCCACGTGTCTTTGCCTTAGCCGCATGGAGCTGTTGGGGAGTTCCGAGCCGCATAAAGTTTTGAAGGGTTCCTGAGCCGCATAAGGCTCCTTCTGTTTGGAGTCGCATGGACTTTTTTTGTCCTTTTCCATGCTTCTACAAGACCCCCTTCAAAGTTTTCAATTTGCAAAATTAAAATACTTTGAATAAGAAGCATGGCTGTGTATAAGTTCTTCTGGCCGCAGAGGATATTCTGACCGCATGGACTTCCTAACCGCATGGATATACTAGCCGCATGAACTGCTCTGGCCGCATGGATCGCTTCTGGCTGCATACTGTTCTCTCTGCCACGTAGGCGACATTAATTGCTCTTGATTCGTTATGATTTGGAGCCGTCTTTAGGGGAATCCCGAGAGTCGGTTCATTAAATATTCGAATTTTGTGCTTTGATGAATCTTCTTTATGAGAGGGAACGAAATCCTAGGAGTCGGTTTTGCCTGTAGCACGAGACTCGGAGCGTTTCATCAATCCATGTGTCTTTCCCGTAGCCTCCTATAAATAAGAGTAATTTAGAGAGAGAAACTCTTTACTCTCCTTCCCAATTTAAGCACTTCTTGCCCTAACTGTCATCCTCTTCTTCTTATTTCTTTGATCAACAATGGCCCCCAAGTTTTCCAAGGTTGCCTCTGCTGCGACGAAGGGCAAGAAAGCAGCTTTCTCGTCGGCCACGGTTCCTGAAGTGCACCCCGACGTCCACCCCACCATTGCTGGTAAGGATGAACTCAGAACTATGGCTATATCGCATATTTATGTGCGGGCCTTCTTCGCCTTCGCATACTGTGCTGCGTGTGCCTCCCGAGCCGCATAGGAGTATACCCTATGCCCGAGTAGCATGAGGGTTGCATACGTACTTTATGAATTGAACCGCATAAGGACTTTCTGAATCGAACCGCATGAAGCCTTCTCAAACAAGATCGCATAAGCCCCGTTTTGGACTGTGCCGCATGAGGCTCTGCTGAACTGAGACGCATAAGCTCGTCTGCTAAGCAGAACCGCATAAGGCTGCGCTAAACTGAACCGCATAAACCCTTCTGACTTGGGCCGCATAAGGCTACATTAAATTGAACCGCATAAGCTCCTCTGACTTTAGGCCGCATAATGCTTCGCTAAACCGAACCATTTGAGCTCCTCTGACTTGGGCCGCATAAGGCTGGACTAAACCGAACCGCATAAGCTCCTCTGACTTAGGCCGCATAATGCTTTGCTAAACTAAACCATTTGAGCTCCTCTGACTTGGGCCGCATAAGGCTGGACTAAACCGAACCGCATAAGCTCCTCTGACTTAGGCTGCATAATGCTCCGCTAGTCAGGACCGCATAAGCCTACACTAATTAGTGCCGCATAAGCTTGTGCTCAAACAGAGCCGCATGAGCGCAGAGCCGCATAAGCTCGTGTTTGGAAAAAGTCGCATGAGCTTATGTGGACTGGACCTCATGAGGCTACAATCACTAAGTGATTTTGTTTAACCATCTTTTAATCTGTTTCTTTCTTTCCTTCTTCAGTGAATCTGCCAGTTAATACAGCAGGAGAGCCTCTGGTGGGTCACGTACAATCGTCTTTGGGCTATCGATATGACCACATAGTCGAGTATGTGACGAACCAGCTTCCGAAAGAGCCTTTGGAAAGGCTGAATGCTATCAAGAAACAGTCCTTCCACTTTCTTTGCGCCATGATGAACTCGGGGCAATTGGAAGGGGAATACCTGAAGCCTGCGTTCCTCATTGGGGATGCTTTATCTGTAAAGAACACCTGGGTTCTGGATATATCGGAAAGCTGGGACTTTGTTCTTGACGGGGTGGAGATCCATATTCCTCCGATAGAGCGTCATTTTCCTCTCTCGTGGTTCAACATGTTACCGCAAGACAGAAAGATGGTAGACTCTTTAACCCCAAGCAAGTCAGGGATGTTCATGGGAAACATCCATTACAATAGGAATCTGGGTCAGCGTATGCTTGGAGGGAACCGGTCAGTAAGTATGTGATGAGACTGGCTCTGGGGACCTTTATAAATGTAACGGGTCCCAACTTCACATTCTCTCAGGCTGATACCTTTTTGAACCAGCTTGCTCGCAAAGGGTCGTATCCCGTCGGCCGGTTGGCGTTGCTGAACTGGATAAACCCAATCCCTGTATGGGCCAATTTGACTACATGGATTATGCGGATGTATGCGACTTCCCTGCGTGAGATTGGCCTCTATCACGCCATTCGGGGCACCTGTCATGGTCTGCCCATAAATAGGTCGTTGTTCATGGCTCTTTTGGAGATGTACAACCGGTGGACGGGAACCTTCTTCACACCGGGAGGGGAGCTGTGACTTGCACTCCATGAAATGTATGTTATCTCCAAGCTGCCCTAGAGAGAAGAAGTTTTTGAAGTGTACACCCCTACGAGCGAAGAGCTCGAAGATTTGGACCGGCAGTTCCCGGACTTCGTCGCCGTGTATTGGGAATTGTTATGTCATCACAGCACTTATCATCAGATGGCCATCAAGAAGGATGGCAGCTCGGAGGGGAGCACTCCTCACACCAGGTCCTGGGTTTCATACCTCTTTACCTTTGGTGCCTCAGGCCGGGTTTCTTCCCGAGATCCTCAAACCCCAGAGGAGGTACAACACCAGGCGTCGATTGCCAGGAGGTCGAGGTCCACGGGCGATATTTTTGGGAGTCGAACTGACTCTTTCAGGTATTTTTATCATGGTACTCTGCCACTGTCGGAGAAGGGGCTTTTGGCGGGATTCCTGATGGTGTGGCTACGGAGCTGCGTAGTCTCCGGAGGGGCAGGTTCTATTGAGAGGATCAGCCGCCACTTCATCTTTCCCACCGTAAAGTTGGTCTTCGGGGTCAAGCTGGCTCTTCTTCCGGCTATTGTGTACAACATACACCATAGCCTTCGCGTCTTTTCTTCCAAGGTCATCGCCCGTGACACGGCAATGGATTTTGAGCGCATTGAGCTGCCATACCATTATCTGATGGGGTGGCTGTTAATGCACAACAGGTCTTTGATGAGGCCCGGAGCAGAAGAGGGCGTTACAGTTGATGACGCTTTCATTTTCCGATTCTACCATCAACTCTGGGAATACAGCACCATGCCAGCTTGCCGGAGAGCGCTGGCGAGAGTGGACGGGTATGACTTTTTTGTGTCTGTACCTCGTTTTACTGCTGAAGAAGTGAGGAGTGTACATGTTGATGGTACCGAACCTCCTCTTTTTTTACCTGAAAAATTGCTCCTTTGGCTGCGTAATATCCGTCCAGCACACCTGGTGTATCATAACCGCAACCTCGTCTTCCTGGAGCCTTACTTGCCCAGCAGGTTTGTCCGCCAGTTCGGGTATAGCCAGTTGTTCTTTGACAGCCCCATCTCTTGCCTGGGCTTTGAAGGTAGCGTGCTGGATGGTATCAGGGCACGGCATTATTATGACACGGTTCATACCCGAACCACCTTTTTAGTCCCTGACAGTGGGATGCCAGGAGAGATTTTGTACATGGCGGCTTTATATCAAGTTACGGCGAGCAAGCCTCTCGTTAATTTTGACCCGAGTACCAGCTTTATTGTGGGTACCGGCTTGGCGAAGAAGCCCAAGGGGTCTAAGACGAGGAAGAGGCGGGCAAATGCGGTTCCTATGCCCGACTCGGAGTCCACAACCCCTGATGAAGAGAATAATGAGCAGGAGGAAGATAACTTTTCCCTTCCGATGGGAGATGCTGGGGCGGATCAGCCGCCTATTGTACCAGATGAGACGGTGGTGAATCAGCCGCCCGTCGCGCCCGATGAGATGGTAGCGGATCAGCCGCCCGTCTTGCCTGGTCCATCGCGCAAGCAGAGCAGGCGCGTGTCCACTGATGGTGAAAGAACTTACTCTACGAAGCGGGCTGCGGTAAGACGCCACGTGCTGTTCATTAAAGAGAGAGGTGAAGGTGATGATGCTGCTTCGGAGGTAAATTGAACTACAGCCATCTTTTTCTTTGGTCCTTCTTTTCTCTGAATTGTTGCTTAATCATTTTCTTCTTCTTTCTGTAGGTGTCAGAAGAAAAGGATTTCCCAGAGCCCGCTTATGTTCCTGAAGTTGATCCGGTCATAGCCACTTTGGTTAATGACCTGTGTACCGAGATCGTTACTGCCGGGGTTCTCCTGGCGACGGCTGAAGTTCCTCCCGTCATGGAGGTTTCCATTCAGGGTGATGTGGACCCTTCTGAGCCAATCTTCGAGGGTGCTGGATTCTAACCGGGTGATGTGGACCCCACTGCGTCTACCTCCGGGACTGCTGGAGCGGAGGAACCCACGACATTCGTCTCGGATGTCGCCGGTGAGGAGGGCACGATCACTGAGATCGAGCCTCAACTTCCGCAACCCTCCCCTGGTAAGCTAAGTCAGATCTTGACCAGTGAGGAGGTTTATTCGCTCTATCATCACATCCTTCGGGTTAAGATGATTGATAGTTGCTCTGGACATACAGGTCATGTCTCTTCACTGCCCATGACGGATATTGTCAGGGAAGGCTCTGCTACCGGGGATCTGGTGGAAGGGAGCGTGCCTTCTCCTCTCCCGATTTATCTCGAGAGGCCTCCCGCCGGATCGAGTTCGGGAGATCAGATGGTGGCACAGCCTGGACAGGGAACAATGGTCCCTTTATCCTCCTCTGCTCATATGACTTCGGGGGTTGACCTCTCAGCCTTACCGAGTATCCAAGTACTTCGGGCCGCGGAGGAAGAATTGGCCGCTGTTCAAGCGTCCTTTCGCTCAGAATTTATCTCCCTTGTGGCAGGGGCAGCAAGTTCTGTTGCGTCTTCTTCGACACTGCCAGCCACACTTCCTTTGACTCCATCCTCTACGGAAGTTCTGGATGAGGTATCACAGGATGTGGTTGACAGCTTTTACCGCCATCTGAAAAGAGGAGTCGATTCTGCTGTAGAGCGGGGGACCCCCTTTGCCCTGGCAGGACAATACGCTCACGGGCAGATTGAGATTCTTAAAACCCTTCCCGACGGGGAGGGGATAGCTGCACTTCTGGAGCCCAAGTTGTTAGAGGCTGATCAGCTTGTGGCCCAATTTCGAACGCTGAGGAAAGCTGATCTGTCTGCGACAATAGATCAGGAGCGGGGCTTCCTAACCACTGCCTTGGAGAAGATAAGGCTTGCTCGAGATACGCCCAAGCCGGTCATAATAAAGGACCTTGGTGACCTATCTCTTATGTACGACCAGCTAAGTCGCCGGAGCGAGGTTTACAGAGCTCGGGAAGCGGCCGCTTCCCGTGGAGTAACCGATACAAAGGAGCAGATCTTCGAACTTCAGAAGAAGCTGGCCTTCTTGGAGTCTGAGCTTGAAGCTTCCCGTGTGGATAAAGAATTGATCATTCAGGACGCTGAAAGGGTTTCCCGAGCTTCTGCCAACCTTGAGCGTGCTCTGAAGAAGTTTGAGGATAGCTGGCGGGCTCATGCGCACCTGGAAGATGCGGCGCTACTGTATCAGGAGGCCGAACGCCGGGCCAGACAGAGGTTTGAGCGGTCGACTACCCTGTTGAGAGACCGTCTCATGGAATTATGTATCGCCGAACAATAGTTGGCTCTTTTTTTCTTCTTTTGTTTTTGCTCTTTTTCTTTCTTTTTCCATCTTGTAATAGGGACATAGTCCCAGATAATGTAGTACCTTGGATTCTGAATAAATGAGCATGTTTCGACTCATCCTTCATTTCTTGTACTTGTTGTGTTTGTGACATTTTGTCCCACTGGGGGACTATTTGTGGACCTGTTACCCTGGGCATACCTTGGTTTTAGGTACGGATAACAAGTTTTAGAGGGATACCTAGAACAACTTTGCGATGAGGGCGTTGTGGGAGTTCTTGGTATTGAAAGAATGTCAGGAAGCAGCTGGGATCCCAAGACATGATAAGAAAAAAGTGGCATGTACTAGAAAGCTTAGTACAACATTTGTGGTCGACTGCGGACATTTGTGGTCAACAGAGGACATTTGCGGTCGACAGAGGACATTTGTGGTCGTCGGAAGACATTTGTGGACCTATTATCCTTGGCGTACCCTGGGGTTTTTTTGGTACAGATAATAAGTCGAGAGAGAACCAACATACTTACTCAGAGGTAATGAGGATATGGTAAATATGAGGGTTTCTTCGATGGAGCCTTCCCACTCAGAGGTAATGAGGACATGGCAGGAGTGGGCTCCATGAAGGAGTACATAGAACAACTCAGATGTAGCATCGACATGGAAGTTCTACGTGAGGGGGCGGTTTGTTTTTGATGGAAATGAAACAACTCAGAGGTAGCATCGACATAGTTGTCTTAGAAATTTGTGGATATGTTACCCTTTTTGTGCACTGGAAGTGCGGGTAATGGATCATGAGGAAGGAGCTCCTTTTAGGAAGAAAGTTCAGAGGTATGATCATACGTGACTTACTATCCAAAAGATGCGATATAGATTGGCCAGGATGGAAGTTCAGCGGTACCTGCGGGTACATAACTCGACAATCTGGAGGATTTGGATGCAGAATGTGAGTTCAGCGGTACCGGAGGGTACATAACTCTACAATCTGGAATATTTGGAGGATGAATATAGGTGAGTTCAGTGGTACCAAGGGGTACATGACCCGACAATCTTTGGTGTTTGGAGGTCGAATGTGAGTTCAGCGGTACCGGAGGGTACATAACTCAACAATCTGAGATATTTTGGAGGCAAACTGTGGATTCAGCGGTACCAGAGGGTACATAACTCGACAGTCTGAGATATTTTGGAGGCAAACTGTGGGTTCAGCGGTACCGGAGGGTACGTAACTCAACAGTCTGAGATATTTTGGAGGCAGACTGTGGGTTCAGCGGTACCGGAGGGTACGTAACTCAACAGTCTGAGATATTTGTGGTATGTCGTTTCAGACATAATACTTCTTTAGGAACTTTCCATTGATGGGCAACATGAGCAAGTCTCGGTTTTGCTTTGTGAGGCGGTAAGCTCCATTGGAAAATACAGTATCGATGATGAACGGGCCTTCCCACTTTGGCTGGAACTTGCCGACGGTCTTGTGAGTCATGACCATCTGCCTCCGAACTGCCAAAACAAGATCGCCTACTTGAAATATTCTGATTTTGACCTTCTTATTGAAAGCTCCAGAGATTCGGGCTTGATACAGCTCAATTCGTTGTTGAGCTAACAGGCGCTTCTCATCTAGGGCCTCCAACTCTTGTAGTCGGCGATGGTGATTATCATCTGTCGTCAATCGATAGGTGAGGGTGACGTAAAGTGAGGGGATTTGGGTCTCTAAGGGGAGAACTGCCTCACTCCTGTATACCAAGAAGAATGGTGTGTTTCCGGTAGCCGTCCGTATTGTAGTGCGGTACGCCCATAAGCATTCGCCGAGCTTCTCATTCCAGTCGCGTTTGTTAGAAGACACAAACTTCTTGAGCAGTTTAATGATTGTTTTGTTGAATGCTTCAGCCAGACCATTAGCCGCTGGATTATATGGTGTTGAAGCAATGTTCTAGATTCGGTGTTTGTCGCAGAACCGATAAAAGGTGTGGCTAGCGAACTGCGGACCATTATCATGGATGATCCTTCGGGGCAGTCCAAAGCGATAAATTACGTGATGCTTGAGGAAGCTGATCACGTTTGAAGTCTTGACTTCTGCCAGCGAAATAGCCTCTGCCTACTTGGAGAAGTAATCTGTGATTGCGAGTGTGAAGCGATGTCCCCTAGACGAAGGTGGAGTGATCAGGCCAATGATGTCCATTCCCCATGCTTCGAATGGCCAGGATGCCACCGTTGGATGTAGAAACTCGGATGGCTGGTGGATAAAATTTGCGTTGACTTGAAAGGCTTTGCATTTTTGTGCATAGTCTATTGCATCTGCAACCATCGTGGGCCAATAATAGCCCATTCGTCGAAGGCAATCCTGTAATTTCGGGCCAGGCTGATGGGCCCCACAGATGCCATCATGAGCTTCACGTACAGCTTCTTTGGCTTCTGTATTTGACAGACATCGAAGCAGTAATCCATCGTATGATCGCCGATATAGCATTTTTGTCTCTGTATCGTAGAAGAATCTAAGGGAACGTCTTCTGATAGAAGTGGCTTCCTTCGGATTCTCTGGCACGATATCGTAGACTACGAAGTCAATCAATGGTTGACTCCAGTCTGGTGCTTCGTCGACTGTCAGCGCAGAATAACTCTCAACACATTGAACATTATTCCTGGGACAGACCAACTCACGGCCTATGATGTCAACCAGATGATGAGCATGATTCGAAACTGCTAAGGAAGCGGCGAGGCCTGCTAGGGCATCGGCTTCAATGTTCCGGAGCCTGAGAACGTGTTCTATGAAGAACCCTTCCAAGGACGAGATGATGTTAATTGCTATTTGGTGATAGGGGATCATGTCTTCATGGCGAACCTCGTATGAACCCCGAATTTGATTGACGATTAACTGCGAATCACCGTATACTTCAAGATACTCTACCCCCAGCTCCTTTACGAGTCGGAGGCCAATGACCAGAGCGTTGTACTCGGCCACATTATTTGAGCAGGACTCCGTGAGGGAGTAAGCCCGATTGATCACCAGCCCGGAGGAAGAAATCAGCACCACTCCGACTCCAGCAACGATGTTGCCCTTGGGCCCGTTCTGGAAGCACCGTCGAAGAACATTCACCATACGGTATCATGAGAGGCCATACTTGAATTGGCGACCTCATCTGGAATCTCTTCGTCTATTCTGGTTGACTTTGAACCTGGATGAGCTGCTAAGAAGTCTGCCAGAGCTTGACCTTTAACCGCTTTCTGTGGAATGAATATCATATGGTAGGAGGACAGTAATATCGCCCAGTTAGCGAGGTGAAAGCTGAGTGCACCTGGCTTAGTCATGAGGACCCTGAGGGGGTTAACTCTTGATATGACATGGATGGTTTGTCCCATGACGTAGTATCGCGTCTTCTGAATGGCGAATACTAGAGCAAGACACTCCTTTTCTATGGCAGTGTATCGGTGTTCTGGCTCCATCATCATTTGGCTGAGGTAATATATAGCCTACTCATGGCCTGCATCATTGTTTTGCACTAGTAAAGCACCGAAAGAATGCTCCATTGCTCGCACATAGAGCAGGAATGGTTTTCCAGCAACCGGAGCCACCAGGACTGGAGGGTTTGTCCGATATTCCTTGATGCTGTCGAAGGCGCGCTGGCATTCTTCGTCCCATACGAAGGAGATGCCTTTCTTCATGAGGTGGGTGAATGGCTGACATCGCCCGGAGAGGTTAGAGATGAACCTCCTGATGTAGGCCAGCCTCCCTTGAAGGCCTCGGAGTTTACAGAGATTTCTTGGGGGACCCATCTCCATGATTGTCTTCGTCTTCTCAGGGTCTATGTGGATATCCTGGAGAGTAATGATGAAACCCAAGAACTTTCCGCTGGAAACGCCCAAGAAGGATTTTGTAGGATTCATCTTCAAATTGTGTGCTCGCATCAGGGCGAACATTGTCCTCAGATCATACAGATGATCTCCCTTAGAGCAGCTTTTGACAGCGATGTCGTTGACGTAGCATTCCACTGTCTTACGTAGGTGGTCTCTGAAGATGACGCTCATAGCTCTTTGATAGGCGGTGCCAGTATTCTTTAAACCGAAGGGCATGACTGTGTAGCATTATGTGCCAGTTGGTGTTCGGAATGATGTATGCTTTTGATCATCAGGGAAAATCTTGATTTAGTTGTACCCCGAGAATCCGTCCATGAATGAAATACGCTCGAAACCGCAGGTGTTGCCAATCATGATGTCAGTGATAGGGAGGGGAAATTCATCCTTAGGACATGCCTCATTCAGGTTCCGAAAGTCGATACAGATTCGAATATTTTCGTTCTTCTTGAGGACTGGTACTATGTTGGCGACCCAGTCTGGATGTTGTTCCTCGCGGATGAAGCCACTAGTTATCAGTTTATTAACCTCAGCTTCAATAGCATTCATGACGTCGGGGCGGAACCGTCGTTGCTGTTGCTTGACCGGTTTTGCGTCCAGACGGATATTGAGTTTGTGAAGTGCAACCTCTGGGTTCAGTCCTGGCATGTCTTCATAGCTCCAAGTGAACACGTCGATGTATTCTCTGACGAGCTGCAGTAGCAATTCTCGCTTTTCGTCTGTCAGATTCTTGCTAACGAAGATGGGCCTGGGAGAGGACTCATTACCGAGATCAACTTGCACAACCTCATCTTCGGTGGGAGGCTCTCTTTTTTCAAACTGCTTCTCCCACTGCGCATCTAGTTGTTGTGCCCACGGCTCTAACTCAAGAAGTTCAGGAATGTCTTCATCCTCTTCGTAGGCGTCAGCAAATACCATATTGACGGACCAGACTTGCCTGAGCATGTCCCCAATGCTGACGTCTGAATAAGAAGTTGGTGATCCAGTTGAGTGTGAATGCCAGTCGCATTCCTCATCTGAGCTTTCAGGGGTTGTTGCAGGCGTAATATACCCCTGTCCGCATCGGGTCTTGTTGTAGTAATCCTGTGGTTTCCCGGCCGGGACTGGCAACTGTAAAGGTAACCGCCGACCAGTGTCGTAGTTCAAGCCTGGTGTAGTCTCCAGATCATACCCATGTCTTTGCATGAGGTACTTGGATTGGGAGCTATACAGATAAAGGGACAGTCTCCTGGCGTCCGATTCGAGATCGACTTCCTCCACGCTGAAAGGTTATGGATCATACTTCCGGCCGAAGATGATTGGATGATCCCCTCCCTCTACTATGCGGTAAGCGTCTTCCACTGGAGTAAGTTGGTTTGCGGTGTAGACATTTGTCACATGCGTGTACAGGTGGGTGCCTATACCGTGTTCCACGGCATACATTGTACAAAGCTTATCAAGCTCGAGGTAATTCAAAGATAGCCCTTTATTGATGAAATAAGGTATCTTTTCTAGCGGGATTACATCGTCTGTGGATGGAACATCAGTATGAGCAGCCACATACTTGGCCAATTCTGGTTCTTCTTCGGCCACCCCCTGTATAAATTATGAAGACTGAGAGGATGACTTGGACAGCTTAATCATCAGGGGTTCCACTGGTGGGGCAGAACGTGGAGTCGTTGGCGAACTAGTGACTCCCTGTTTGGCGCTTGATGCTAGGCGGGGAGTTGTTGGCTCGTTAGGAGTCCCCGACTTCGCATTGGGCTGACGATTCATCTTGGGAAGACGTATCGTTATTGGCTTGTCAGAGGGTTTGAGCTTCTCTGTTTGTGGCTGGTCGGCTCTTGGCAACCTGATTGTCAGTGGCTTCGTTGTGGGTTTTGGCGCTTGGCCAGACCTTGGCAGTCGGATTATCATTTGCCCCTCTTGTGCCGAGAGACTGATTGCATCTTTACGCAGAGCGGCCGTAAGGGGTACGGTCTTGCCAGGTTTGCGAGCTTGAAGGTGGATCGTCAGAGGTTCTTCTGATCCCGTTGCCGTCTCAGTTTGAGCTTGCATATCTCCTTCTACAATGTGCCTCTTCGACTTCTCGTACAAGCAGGAGTTCGAGTAATAAGACTCGACCCCTTTGAAGGGATCGATGTCGGCAAATTCTGTTCTCACGAAGCCGTGCTTGTCGACATACTTGAAGCACTGGTGCAGCGTGAAAGGCACGATCATGTAATCGTGTATCCAAGGATGCCCCAGGAGAATATTATAGGAAGTGTCCACATCTATGACATAACAAGTCACTTCTGACTACAGATCGCCGATTTGGCACTTCAAGCGAATCTTCTCGATTGGGTAGCTCCTGTCCGAATTGAAACTGCTGATGGCGGTGCTTGTCAGCGTCAGGCGATGCATGGGGATGCGAAGATGGTGCAACAGATTCTTCGGGATGATGCTTATAGAAGAACCGGGATCAATGTGCATCCGATCCACCTTTACGTCACCGATGTATCCAGTATAATACAACGGACGATCGTGCAGGTTGGTTTTAATGAGCATATCCTGCGGAGTGAAGACAATGTTGGGTATTGCACCTGTGCAAACGCTGTCCTGGAGATTTGCAGGCGGTCTTTCTCCCGTGAGGTTGACCTGAGCCAAATATGTGTCGGCATTCTGGAGTGCCTCGCTCAATGTGACGCGAACATCTTTGAAGAGTCTCAGAAGCTCGTATAGTGACAATTTGGCCGGTGTGTTGGCTAATTGTGCCAAGATATCAAAGTTGTAGGGCCTCTCCAGCCCATGAGACGCCTCTTTTCAGAGTGGTTTATCAAAGCGAGTCTCCTTCGGCCTAGGCTTGTCGGTCGTCGGAGGCTGAGAAGGTCCTGGAGCATCAACAGTGGCCTACTGATGATCTTCAGCCGAGTTACCCGGTGTAGGTTAGGATTGTGCACCAGACCTGCTGACGACGGCTGTAGCTTCTTTGGTTTTTGTCGAGATTGTGCGGTAGGATTTGACTTTCCCGCTCTTCTTCTTGCTGGTGGAGGGCGGTGCAGACTGAGTCACTTCAGATACTAGGTCCGGATGGACCCACATGACCTCCCCTCGTGATGTGGTGAGAGGTACTAGACCAGCGGCCTGGTCTCGGGGAGGTGGAAGGTTAGCGACCTCCATTTTTGCTTTGGGGACGGGTACTACTCCATCTTGAGTCTTTGTCGGAGGAAAGCTGCCGAACTATACTGACACCATGTTGGCTGCCACGGTCACCTTTTCGAAATCGATGGTCAGGGCCTTAGAATCGATGAGATGTTGGATGTATCGCTTCAGTTGAAAGCAGTCTTGCGTAGTATGGTGGACATAGCGATAGTAGTGACAGTACTTAGGACTCTCCATTTCTGCCAGCCGAGGTTCCCGTCTTGGTGGAGGGAGCTGAATTCTACCCCCTTGTATCAGCATGTCCAAGATGGGTTTGACATGGCTGTCCTCGAAGGAAAAAGTCATCTGAGGCCACTGCTTTTCTGTCGGCTTTGGTTCAGGCATCTGGGCTGTGTCGGCCACCATAGCCTGTTTCCCCTTGTTGTCTCGATTGTTGGAGGGGTTACCACCATTGTTGCTGTTGGTGTTAGGGCGTTTGCCCTTATCTTCTCCTTCCGAGACGTGTAATCCCAGTTGGCGAGCTTTCTTCAATTTGTCTTCTGTGCTAGTAGCGCTGATAATGAAAGTCTTCCAATCCTTAAACTGACTTTCACCCATCCAGAGGCTGATTGTGGGAAGCAGTCTCTTTTGGCAAATTTCAATCAAGGAGGAATCGGGATTACCGGAAGGCAACTTCATCACGGTTTGACGAAACCGTTCGATATAGTTCCTTGTCAGCTCCTTTTCTCCCTGGACAACGTCTATGAGGTTGGACATTGTCACTTCCTGTCCTACTTCGTAGAACCTCTCCAGGAACGTACGCTTGAATTCGGCGAAGGAATGGATGCAGTTGTCCGGCAAGTGGCGGTACCAGTCAAAAGCGACCCCTTCCAACGCTCCAATGAATAGCCGTGTGAGAATGGCGTCGTCATGAGGCATATGGTCGGTTGTGACTTCGAAGTAGGTGATGTACCTGCTTGCAGATGTCTTCCCATCGTACGAATTGATGTTGAATGGTTTATATCTTTGTAGAAAGGGCACATCTCTCCATGCAATAGGATACGGTTGTCTTATCTTGAGGTCTTGGCAGTTTTCTCGACCGTAGAACATGGCCCGAAGCTCCTGGACCTCTCTTCTTGCCTCCCTGGCCTCATCCGCAACGGTGGGAGCCGATATTTTAGGAGAATTATCGCCCGGGTTTGGTGCCGCTGAGTTCGAGTCTGCATTGACCGCGGGACCCAAGCTTGTTTAGCCAGGCGCCCTTCCTTGTAGAGTTGGAAGAGCCGCTTTGATTTTGTCCACAGACTTGACCAAGGCGTGCAGTATAGCCTCCAGAGTGTCGATGCGTTGGCGATCACTGGAACCATCTCGGTTGCTATCTGTCATGAATACCGTCCTCACATGAGGAGAGATGGAAGGGACGGTAGAGGACGCGCTCTCTGAGTCATACCCTCGTACAGAGAAGTCGTTAGGGTATGTGGGAATGTTCTCCTCTGGTTCGAACTCAGAAGGAGTGGTACCCCCAGCTTCAGAGATTGCCTCGTCTTGTGAGTCGCGGACGTCCTCGGGGACGTCGGGATCTGCTGTATCTTTTGGGAGAGTCGTTTTCCCGGGCTCATCTTCTTGGAATACCGGATTGTTGTGGATGTTCGGAGGAATGCTACCCCCGGTTCCAGCGACCCCCAGTGATGTGGATGATTAATCTCCCAATATAGTAGATTTCGTCTTTGAGTGAGTACCTTGGAAAACTCCTCCTGTGGCATTCATGGACAACCACTTAGAGGAGAGTTTCTTGGTTGAGATTTTAGGGCTGGAGACGTCTGTTTTCTTTTTCCTTCCGCTACCAGGGATCCTCTGAGCAGAATTGCAAGAGGCGACGAGAAGTGCCTCATCTTCTGAGCCTGGGTGTTGCAGTCGTTGGAAAACGAATCGTCGCTCCTCTTGTGTGTTCGCCTTGCTGCAGCAGCAGTTGAGAATGACTTGAGTGCAGTGATGTCCAGGGAAGGACTCTCTGCACACCGAGGCTTCTTCTCTTTCTTTGCGCTTGTAACAGATCACGCCACGCAAGTCAGGTACATCTCGAGCGACCTGGGAAACCCGAGCATCCGAGTGTATTGGCACCATGTTTCTCCCTGATTATTGAGAGACTTTTGGGAACCACTCTGTCCGTTTGCCGTCAGGGGCTGGACTCGAGTTGTTCGGTACAACTTTCCATCGGAGGCCCGCATAACAGTAAGCGGAGCGCTCGGATGGTCAGAGGTTGGGATAGCTGACTGAGCTCGCCGAGCCCGCGCTGTCCTAGACTTCTTCACTCTAGCACCCGAGGGTGCATAGTAGGAAGAGTCCAAATGGTGCCGCACAGAGTCTGGCATATGTTCTTGGGAGCATCTGGAGTCAGGACCGTACGAAAGGCAGTCAAAAACTGATTGTGAGCCGCATGGAGCAGTCGGTATACGGCTAGGATTAGTGGCCGTGCAGGCTGTCTGCATGCGGCTACCCTTTGTGACCGCATGAGCTCTCTGTATGCGGCTAGAAGTGGTGGTCGCATGAACCTCCGGGATGCGGCTGGAAGTCATGGCCGTGCAGGCTGCCTGCATGCGGCTGGTAGTTCCGGCCACATGGGCTTTCTGCATGCGGCTGACTTTTATGGCTGCATGAGTTTTCTCCATACGGTTGGCAGTTGTAGCCGCATGAGCCTTCTTCATACGGCTGGCGCCTTTATGCAGATCGGACCGTATGGAGTTCCTCTTTGCCTCTACAAGTCCAGCATCATAGTGCTTTCTTCTGCCGGACTTGGGGACAGCAGAGTCCTCTATGGTCTGAAGTGGAGCTGCAAGAGGGTCTTTTTTGCCGTCTTGTGCAACAGAGAGTACTCCCTCGAGAGCTTGGGGAGGAGCGAATGATTTGGGCCTCCACTCCCTGCGGGCTTTCTTCGTGCGGGCTCGCCGCTGGACCAGGCCAGCGCTCCCGTCGGAGAGCATTTCTTCAAACGCCTGCTGATCGAACCGGGCGACCAGCATTTGTTGAGTGGAGCTAAGTTTGGCTGCGTCCGATTGCGTCACCAACTCCTCAGTCGTGGAGAAGTTTGTCCCTAGCAGAGTCATCATCGTGTTTGCCATTAATTGTAAAAGTACAGAACAATTATATCGGAGGACTGAACTTAGACTCACAATACAAACTCGCTCGTACAAAGAAAGCCTAGGAACGAAAACCTAGGTCCAGCAATCTAAGTACAATTGTTTATTTTTGATTCTAGGAGGTGACGGTAGAGGCTCGGGAAAGCGACGGCAGCTCTGCCTTACTCCTTGGACGATCGGACGTAGCCTTGGCTCTGGTGAAGAAATGCTCTCAGGATGCCCGGGAAGAATCCTCTGTGCGTGCCTTTGTCTCTCTGTGCTCTCTTTTCAGGTCTCTCCAGGTTCCAGGTCTCAGGGCTCTCCAGATACTTTGCAAGGGAACGGCACCTTGCTATTTATAGAGGTGGGGGTGTAATCATTAGGGTTTGCGATGATTCCCCACTTGGAAAGTCGGCGGCCAATCATCTGGACCATTAATTTTGATTGTAACGAATCTGGGCAATTAATGTGGATTGTGCCAAATCTTATGGGCAATTAATGTTGATTGCATGAATTTTGATAGGCTCGGATCTCTTGCCACGTGTTCGATTTGTCTGATCTGATTTAATTTGGGGTAATTATAATGATGGTAACAAATCTGAATTTGTTATGATTTGCTAGCAGCCATAATTCTGAGGGAGATAAGAACGCCATGTGTCTCAGCTGTTGCGAGGACCGCCACGTGTCTCAATTATCTTGAGTGGAATGTACTGACAGAGCCGCATGAGTACGATTTCTAAGTGAACCGCATACAGATGGCCCCTACGATCCTAGCCGCATGAAGGTAGCAGCCGCATGATGGTAGCAGCCGCATGAAAGAGACAGCCGCGGCCGCATGAAGGTGGCAGCCGTATGAAGTAGACAGCCGCATGACGAGGGCAGCCGCATAAAGGATACAGCCGCATGAAGGAAGCAGCCGCATGACGAGGGCAGCCGCATAAACGATGCAGCCGCATGAAGAGGATAGCCGCATGAAGGATGCAGCCGCATGAAGGATGCAGCCGCATGAAGAGGACAGCCGTATGAAGGATGCAGCCGCATAGGGGTGCTTGGGACTTGACGGATATTGTCAGTTATAGAAGATTTTCTTCTTTTTCCAAGGGGCACGCCATCATTATTTCAGCTTTACGGCAGAGCTGTCATTCATTGCGTCAAAGCTATCATTCATTGTGTTAGAGCTGTCATCGGAGCAATTAATTGGGAGACTGCTGTATGGCCAGCTGTAGAAGCGGACAGCGTATGGCCACGTGTCTTTGCCTAAGCCGAATGGAGCTGTTGGGGAGTTCCGAGCCGCATAAAGTTCTGAAGGGTTCCTGATCCGCATAAGGCTCCTTCTGTTTGGAGCCGCATGGGCTTTTCTTGTCCTTTTCCATGCTTCTACAGATCCGATACCCAAATTGTTGGGCCGGGCTGAGCCATGTCCACCCTACGCTTGGTTAAAGCATAGTAAGCTGTTCTAAGAATAGACAATAAAGGATCTAAGCTGCTAACAGTTCTAATATCACATTTAAAGGTTCATCACAACACATCATCTATAAGCGAAAGTAAATAAGCACAGACTTAAAATACACTTCCAAAGTATCTAACTGGAGACAAAGTCCAGTATCCAAATATAAGTTCAAAACAAAGTCTAAGTTTCAAAACACATGAAAATATCTAAGCAAGGTTCCCCGATGGGCCTCTTCTGGAGCTAAGGCAGGTCCTCAAAATCAGTGCCATAATATGTATCACATAGCATTTCCTCCTCAGAAAGTATACCCACAATGCTATCCTGTCAGGACGGAAGCAAGTACAACCTCTATAACTAAAGTAATGAATATATAATGAAAGAGATGTACAACAAGAAACATGATGTGATAAGTCTATAAAATAGAAAATACTGGAAACATGGCCTCATGGTACAACTGGGATCACAGTATCATAGTAACATAGGGAACATGGCATCTCATAGTCTATCATGGCAAGGACACATATGTCATATAGACAGATGTATATGTAATATTTAAAACTGTAGCAGGTACATGATCGTCAATGGGTGTATGTAGCTCCCCTTCTCGAAAATTTTGAAATATTTTTTATTATTTATTTGATTTAAATGGTGATTTTTAGATTTTTATAAATAATTATTTAGTTAATTATTACGATAGATGACTGTAGCCATGGTTGAGATTTGGAGTACAAGGTGACTAGAAATCGTGGCACTGATAGTGAAGTGGCATGCCTTGACTAGTGTATTAGCCATGCCAGGAAAGATCAGACATAGTGATGTCCTAACTAGGAAAACCAGGCTAAGTTGTGACATGACCATTATAAATAGTTTAGTTATTCAATATTAATATTATTTGATATTTAGGATGCCCAGTTGTACCAATTTAGCCCGGACAGGACCCGAACCGAACCCAAGCCTATGTAGTCGGGTAGTGCGCCCAAAAACGATCATGTAGATGTATATGGTATATATATAATATTTATAATTAGTATTTTACTTTTTATGGCCAAGTAAATACTTGTAATAGTTATATATGATATGTATATATTTATTATCAATAAATGGATAATATATTTTATAAATAATGTCCTTGTATATTCTTTTGGAACCAGTAGGTTAAATACGATCTTGCATGTATTTGATTATAGGTACCTACATTTATTTAATTGAATTACCAATGTATACACTTATAATAGTTTTACTTATATATTGATTATAATGTTTAATATTTATATTACATAAGGCTTATTATATAATTCTTGTAAGTTATAAACGTATTTATATTAGTAAACACGTATTGCAAATGTTATTTAAATATATATTGAGTGTGACTATGACTTGTAACATATATATATATATATATATATATATATGTGTGTACATTTACTTTATTACATAGGGATTTAATGTATATAAGAAATAATATTCTAATTATTATTATTTTTATTCCTTGACAACATACCGATAGTTGTGGTTGGGAAGAGAAAGCAGAGTCTCAAGGTGGCTTCCATGGTTTCCTTTTGAGCATTGCTATTTGACCCACACTTTAGGGGGTTTCCTGTAACATACCTGATTTATTGTTATTATTATTATTATTATCAATATCCTTATTAAAATTTTATTTAGTTAAATGTTTGGACTTATAATTGCATAGAAAAGTAGAGCCCAGCCAACCGTTTAGTGGCCTAGCCCATCTAGGCCCAACCCCAGGTGCAGCACAGGCTGAACCCCAAACCGAGCCCAGCCCCCATCACAACAGCAGTAGCCAACCTTTAAATGTATTGAGAGAGGTCGAAAGAGAACAAGGAAGAACCCTAGCCGTAAGCTACTTTTCCATCCTCCTCTCATTTTTCACATTCTCCTTTACTATATTCTTTTTACCACACCATTTCCATCAATACCAATACCACAGCACCTGTCCCCTCGACTCCGCAACGTTCCTTCAACTGCGTCGGTGCCCTCCATGCGCCACCCCGGCCTCCGGATGCCATCGCCGCCCACAGCCCAGGCAAGCCCCGCCGGTGCAACTTCGGTGGTACAGCTTCTTCCGTGTCGAGGCTGCAGCTTCGTCCCCGTACTCCATGAGGCGTTCGCTGCACCGCGTTAACCCAGACTCTCGCACCGGCGCTGGCGACAGTAGCTGCGGCCAGCCATGTCGTCGACGGCGACCACTGTAAAGCCGACAGTCAACGCGCGGCCCCTCCTGGTCGTCGATCATCCTCGACTCCTCGCCGCGTTATAAAATAAGCAACGATCATTTTCGTGAGCCGCCAAGGTTGGGCTGCGTGTCCAGCACTGCCACATCCGTCAACCGTCGGTGACCTACAATGCATTATCGTGGCTGATCCGACCCAATTCGAGTATCAAGTAGTAGCGTGGCGGCAACTGATGCCAATCCCTTTTTCGTCGAGCCGTCATCACTGTCGTACAATCGAAGGATACCAAGGCCACTCGTCCTCCGTCTGAGCCATAAGCTGTTATGGATGGGCTACACCCCACGGCTACATCGAGTAGGCTCACAAGGGCCTCGTTATTGTCGACATTCCTGCACGAGCATCCCTTCCTTGCAGTATGGAGAACTGCCCAGGGTGTCGTGCTCCTCGACGACGCGTCCCGGCGAAGCCAACTTCATTTGGTGAACTAATGACCACGTACGAGCCACTCGGATCCGACGACTGTCGATTTGATCTCGGTTGGCCACAGTCGCCTCCTCTCGCCGATGCCACATCGGTTGTGTGGCCGAGGTTCGAGCCCCACTCCAGGTGAGAGACTCCTTCTTCTTCCGCTTTGTCAGTATCTCCTGGAAGAGTAGAGGGAGCTCCCTCGTTTTCTCAAGCGCACTCTCTCCTCACTGACTTCTTTTTATGATTTCTCTGTACTCCCTCTCTTTCCTTTTTACTTGCTCTTCACTCTTTTCCCTAGCAAAGCATAGGAACAACATTAATGTTGTCATGTGAACCAAGAAAAGGAAAGGGATGGGTCACTGACTACACAGTGACCGGTTGGCAGTAGGAAACACCTAATATTTTGTTCATTTGTTTATAGAGGATGTTGTAGCTTAGTAGTTTATGCCATTATTAGTATAATACTATTTACATCGGACGGTTTTGTCATAGCACCAATTATACTTATATAATACTTTCATGTAAGCCTACTGCTATAAACCATATTAAGTTTCATAAAATATATGAAATATATAGAAGGTTTATAAAAGTATATTATTTTTGTAAATAAAATCTAATAGGAATTATACATGTATATATATCAGTACCATTATTTTAGTATTATGTAAATGTGTATATAGGTGTATTTATTGATTAATCATAAAAAGCTTCTTACAAATATAACAATTATATCTAGGGTTATAAGTATTATTTCTAATTGTTTAATCAAGATTCTGCCCCTCTAGATAGATAATACGGTGTGTAACTCTTGTTTGGTTGTGTTGGGTTCTGGTAGATTTTTATGGACCATAGACTTGGAGACGACTGGCGTTACCTGCAGCCTCAGCTTAATTTGGACAACTCCAGGCAAGATACCTTGCCTCCCTCTACAGTTCATTATTCATGCTTACAGTTCCTTTACTTTATGTATGCTATCAGTTAGTTCTCTATTTGTTCATGATTTACATGCTTATTTAGTCCCTATATCTTTATATGTTATCAGTTAGTTATTTCAGTTCTCTTGATTTGCATGCTTTACTTTAGACAGTATTTACTGGTTTATTAGTCGTGTTCTTTTACCGTTATCATGCTGACTGGATGTTGTGGTTCTATCGGATTGTTTCCTCTCGTACCTTGTCGTGAGTCGTATCGTGTCATAGGATGTGTAAGTCATAACGGAACTGCTGTACCTTGTATTGTGAAGCTAACCTGCAAGTCCACACTAGGGACGAGGGTTAGTAGTTATCTGTGTCCTATGCTAGCCTGCGAGTCCACACTAGGGACGAGGGTTAGTAGTATATGGTTCACACCTGCGAGTCCACAATAGGGATGAAGGTGATGCTAGCCTGCGAGTCCACACTAGGGACGAGGGTTAGTAGTATACGGTTCACACCTGCGAGTCCACACTAGGGGCGAGGGTGATGCTAGCCTGCGATTCCACACTAGGGACGAGGATTAGTAGTATATGGTTCACACCTGCGAGTCCACACTAGGGGCGAGGGTGATGCTGTCCTGCGAGTCCACACTAGGGACGAAGGTTAGTAGTTGTTCAAACCTGCGAGTCCACACTAGGGACGAGGGTTTGAGTAATTTGATTGGTTATCCATTGACATCGTGATATCGTGTCCTCTTGTTCTTCTCCAGCAGTTCGTTTAGGCGTAGTGGTTCTTCCAGTCGTGTATAGTCGTGTTTTTGTGCTGATTGGTCTTTTTCCGTTTATTTCCTGTATTTTCTTTATTGCATGATAAACTGCTAGATAGGCATGTTTTTATGTATCTTGCTATGTCCTCTGACGACCTGATGATCTCTTCAGGTTAGTTATTGCGTGGAGTTAGTTAGCAGCTTTGGATGGCAAATGATTATAACACATGTGGGGTCCGGATGTGATGATATTGCTTGCGGGATTCAGGTACTGATACCATGTTTATTATCCAGTTCATCCCACTCGTGTTTTTCTTTCATCATTATGACATATCATATTTATTGATTCAGTTTATAGACTCATGTTATTTTTGGAGTCTAATCGGACATGCATGCTAGTGGGCTGCAGACCACGACCCATACTTTCTTGTTTATTATTCTTATTGTGGATTGAGATATAGTTTTGCCTTGCCTTGATTAGGCCCATTGCCATAGCAGTGACAGCGTTTACGTATTCAAGTCGGGCTGGAGTCCGCTTGATGCGTAGCTGACTTGCTCACGCTCTCGCGTCCGAAAAGCGGGTGCAGGTCGTGACAGTGTACAATGTGCAGGGGCACATAATAAAATGTACTTTCGTACAAGTGATAAGGCGATAGATGTACATACGCACAAATTTGCTTTGAGATAAAGTCTACGGCACAGTAATCATATAAAATGAAACTTTGCTCGGTACATACGTACGGAGAAAGGGGTCGTGATCACGTACGCTACTAACAGTTTCCCCATAACCCAGATTCTAACATGTGAGAGAAACGAGAACAGTAAAAACATGTGAGAGATACAAGAACGGTATAAAACATGTGAAAGATACTGGGAGCAGTATAAGCATGGTAGGTACTGATAGCAGTATAAAGCATAGTGAAACATATACTGAGAACCAGTAAGAAACATGTGAAGATATAAGAACTGTCCTAAGCATGACAGGTACTGAAAGTAATACAACATGTGAAGATTTAACTTGCTACCTCAAGGATCAGTATTTTAATAGGGTTAATACATGTTCTAGCATTAAAAGACAGTAAATGAGTTTGCAGATGTACTTGCCTCGAGCAAAGCAAGAATACTAGTACGAAGATATAGATGTCCAGTGTCCTGTCAATAATGATATACAAACTCAGCCTCTAAGTTATGATTGAGATTACTCTAGTGGTGTGACACGACTCCTAACTGGATACTAGCTAAGTAGGGACCTAGCATAAAAGTCTAATATGGGGTAACACTATATCCAAACTAACTTTCTAGAGCCTTTACACTAGTGTAGGGGGTGGTCCAATACTACAATAACTCAAAACAACACAAAACATTGCAAGTCGTAACTATTTAATAAATAAATCAAACTGTACACTGAGTTCCAACAATTTTTGAGATAGACAAAAAGCTCAAATATACATAAAATAAAGTACCAAAATGATCCTTGTTAATTATAGAAATTTATACTAATTTTTCTGGAATTTATAAACCCTCATAAATATTTATTAAAAATCAGCAAACACATGTATCCTGAAAATGAGTTCTGTTTTCCCATTTTTATAAAATACCAAATGTACTTATTAAATGCTAGAAAAATTATATTAAATTAGCTAAATTAACATAGTATTTAAATACAATTTTTCTCAGATTTTTATAGCAATTAAAATATATATAAAAATCTAAAAACAGCAAGTAACAATTTCTGAAAAAATAATTAATTACAAATTAAGGATAATACATAAGCAAAATCTACAGATATTGTCGGATGATAAAATAAATATCACCAACATGTCCAGAACGGTCAAATTAGTTAGAATAGCCTACCCATAACTCCAATTTAGACACCGGGGCAAAATAGTAATTTTGGGTCAAAATGATGTCCGTTGTTGGACACACTTTGCACCGAAAAACGTATCGTGATAGAAGTCTACAAAACCTAAAAAATTATATGTCCATGAATCCAGAATGATGATACGAACCCAACGGTATGTCCAAAATAGGATTCCGATGTGTCGATCTCAAAATGACACGTTGACGCGGACACTTGGAATCTATTTCATACGGAAATGCGTGTCGGAACAAATGTCTTCAAAACTCAGCAAATTATATGTCAACGAGTCCAGAATGACGATACGAACTCAACGTTATATCCGAAATAGGATTCCGATGAGCCGATCTCAAAGTGACCCGTTGACTCGGAATGTAGGACCCGCTTTGCACCGAAATGCGTGCCAGGGCTCACTTTCTCCAAATCAAGCAAACTTTATATGAAAACATGCCAGAACGATGCCACGAGTCTACTGGTGGTGTCAAAAATTGAATCCGGAGTTCTGAATTCAAAAATAGAATATAACAAGTGCAAATTAAAGAATTCGGACGGCCAACTTTGGCGTCGATTTTGACCAACCAAACGTGCTTATAATGAAATGAAACTTAAAGGACAGGAAGAAGGTTATACCAGATGAGCATAGGAACTCAACTGAAGCTGCGACGGCGGAGTTACGAGCTGGCGAAGTCGGCTCCACAAAACTGTCCAATAATAGTTCAATTTAAAGTGTCAAATTGGTGGCCAATTTTGAGGTATCAAACGACATAATTAACGGACGAAACTTGAGGGGAGTGAAGATGGATATACCGAGATTGCGACGGAGCAAAGAGTTTGCCGATCCAACGGTCGGATCTCTCGAAAAATGTGCGCGAAGTTGCTACGACGGGGCACAATTTTCGAGTTCAAAACCCGCGCGTCACGACGGGATTCCGTTCAAAACGCACGAATAGGCTATTCGGTGCGTCGGGGAGGACGACGGCTCATGAGGGTTCACCGACGGCTCGTGCAGCCTGTGGGGGGCCAGCCACGGCGGTGCGACGGCGTACGACGGCGGCCCGCGCGCTCGCACGTGCGCGCTGCTACGCTGTTTCCTGTTGCGGCTGCTGCTGCGTGCCTGAGCAGCTGCATCGGCCGACCAGGGCGGCGGCATCACGGTGCAATGGCGGTGGCGCGGGTGATGGTGAAGGTGGTGGAGGTGAGAGTGTTGGTGGTGAGAGTGGTGTTGATGATGGTGGAGATGTTAATGGTGATGGTGGTGAACTTGATGATGATGATGGTGGTGTAGTAGTAAGGAGGAGGAGATGGTGAAGGAGGCTATGGTGGTGGTGTTTCTCGGCTGCCATGGGGGGGTTTCGGCCGAGAGTGGGCTGGGGTGGTGTGTGTGTTGTGTAAGGAGAGAGGAAGAGAGTGAAATTTATGTGTGTGTGTGTGTGTGTATATGAATAGAAAGAGAGAGAGAGTGAGTTAGAATAGAAAGAGAGATGAAAAAGGAGGTTGGCCACATTGGTGGGGGGTGTTGTGCTGTGAGGTGGAGGTGAGGGGGTGAAGTGTGTAATAGGAGAGAGAAAGAGTTAGATATATATATGTGTATATATATATAGGATATTTGTAAAGTAGAGAGACGAAGTGATATTTCCAAAATAAGAAAAAGAGAAATATTGTGTGGAGTATTTGGGCAGTCATGGGAGGACAACATGGAACTTGGGTTTGGGTTCGGTCGAGCCGGGTCGGGTCGAAATCGGAAATGGTGCAATAATTGAATTAAAATGGGTATTTAAAATCATAGATAAATAAGTAACATGCGGGGACTCAAATAAATGGGACACAAGCGTCATGTGGGTAGTAGGCTTCATATGGGCCACGTCCATACTTTGGGTCGACTAGGTTGGATCGATGTCCGGTCCCGAAATTAAATCAGGTTTTACGGTAGATAATTAATCGGCCTAAATTGACCCAAAAATTGTTCGAAGAAAATGAAGCACAAAATGGAGTGTCTGAGTGGGACACGAAGGTCATGGATGAAGAGCGTCTCGAGTAGATCATTCATGAGAAGTTGGTTCTGAGAAAACGACTGGTCTTGTGTTCCTAAATTAAAAGCCACGGTAACGTATAAACGATGATCAAAGATAAAAGTGGAAATAATTATTCAACGATTAATTGGTCTAAGTTGACCCGAAGTTGCGCGATACAAAAAGAGCATAAGGGAACGAGTTTAAGTGGGACATGATATATCAAAACGAAGATAATCTTGTCTACTTCAAAACTCGTAAAGATAGTTTACAGAGATTGGCATCCCTGACACTCCAGAAGTCAAAGTCACGAAAAGGTACATTAATGATCAAAACAATTAAATAATAAAATATTTATCGAAATTAATTCATTCAAAAAATTTAAAATAGCCCTGAAATTCAGGGGGCTTACATTACTCAACCAGTCCATCCCCAACACTACATCGAAACTCGGTATTGAAAATACCAAAAATTGCGTTCTCATCTTCCTTCCACACACTACCACAGAACAAGTTCTACAAGTACTAGTAGCCGGCCCAATACCTCCCTTTGTAAGAATCTTTTAACTTTTGACAAGGGTGAGGTAGCTACTCTATGCATTACTACAGAACTACTAGATATGAAAGACAAAGTGGCCCCCGAATCAATACAGTGGAGGGTATAGATGCGACTAAGATAGTACCAGTAACCGCCACGCCTTCGAGTTCCTCCACAACTAGTGCCATAACATAAGCCTAGCCAATTCTCTGTCCTCCAGCCTGCTGTCTAGCTCTTCCATAATGGACCTCCTGTAGTGGTAAAGGGGGTCCTCTCTGGGGTCCTCCTGGTGCTGAGCCATCTAAATAGGTGGTCTCGGTCCTGGTGGTGATGGTAGTGCTGGCCTCGGAACTAGCCGTTGTAGTTTGTCACTCTGTTGTGGGCACTCTATGGCATGGTAATGCTCAGATCCACACCGTAAACACTGTCCTAGTCTCTTCCGATAGTCTCTCAAAAGATATCCCTTCTTTCCACAATGATGACAAGTCGGGAGCTCCTTCGTTGGGTACGGTATAGCTATCTGATGGTGAGGTCCTCTTGGCATTGATAGGTCCTACTCACTATTCCTTGGCTGGAACAGCTATAGTGCCTCGGAAGTAATGGGTCATTATTGACAACCACTTGGAGACAAGATTCTTCTAATACCTCGGCATACGAGACTCTGGACTGTGTTGTGGTGTAACTCTGGAGCTCCTTCGTCAAACCAGGATGATATCTCTTCACTTTCTCCACATCATTCGATATCAGGATGGTACTGAAATGACTAAGGTGACTGAATTCAATATCATACTCATCCACGGTCATGTTCCCCTGCTTGAGATGGAGGAATTGATCGTAGAGAGCATCTCAAACTGTAGTGGAGAAGTACTTTGCCTTGAAATACTCCAATATTTGCTCCCAGGTCTGGCCTTTATTGATATCTCGCTCGATTGACTCCCACTAGTAACTTGTATTTTTGCAAGCTAGGTCCAAATGGCTGTCATCGACAAGTCTTCTGGTAGCTGTGAAGCGTCGAGAAACTTCTGAGTGGTGATTATCCACTCGGTGATCTCCTCAGTGTCTTCTTGCCTATAAATTTCTTTGGGTTCATCTGCCGATAGCCACGAATCGTGCCCACCGTCTGAGCAGGTACCGGTGCAGGGGCTGGTGCTACCAACCTCTCAGTAACCATCATCAAGCTCTGCCTCATGGCCTCCGTCTGCTGTATCTGCTACTTCATTATGGTTTGGAAGAATTATAACAACTGGGCCTGGCCATCCGGTTGGGACACTTGAGGCATTGGTACATAAGGCTGATACGGATACGCTCCATGGGGCATATATGTAAGCCCCCTATATATATTTTTTTTCTAAATTATATATATATTAATGATATATGTTATTGTTACTAATTTAAAATTTCGGAATTACTTCACATATAATTTTACATATAGTTATATAGATATTATTACAGTAAGTTAAAAATAGTCCTGATAATATTAGTTGCTATTAAACATTTATTTTTATTTATCAAGTGTTGTGGTGATACCTAGTTACTAAGAATTTTTTTAACAAATTGAGTTGATATTACTTTTTTCAAAATAGAAGGAATATATTTATTTTGGGGCTTAGTATGCATATAAACCAAATTTTTTTCCCTAAAACCTAAAACCTTAATTTCCTTTCCCAACCCATTTTTTTTAAGCCAGACTAGCCCAGCCTATTACTTTTTTTTTCTTTTTTTTTCCAAATCCTGAGGGTAGGCTTATATCGGAGTAGACCCAATAGCCAAATACCCAAAAACCCACACCCTATTTTTTTTCCCTTGGCCCAGCACTTGGTTAAGTATGGGCGGGCGGTTACTAGTGAAACGAGCCAACCCGCACCCGCATTTTCAAAAAAATGCTACTGTTCTTCTTCTTCCAACAGCTCCGCTGGCAGCCTGGCACACTATGCAACCTGCAATCCGCAGGCATGCGCGCATACGGCGCGACCCGGCTCTTCCTTCGCTCATCTCTCTCTTCCTAAATATAATCTCATACTCTTCCATTCTCCTCCTATTGCAAACCCTAGCCTCCACAACCTTTTAGCCGTCACCACCTCAACAAGTCTTCGAGCCTTCCGACCAGTGGGACGACGGACTCCGGGGGCTGTGTTTGAGCGACCACAGCATCACGTCCTTCACGTTGGTGCACGACAGAGCCGACCTCCCTAACGGCGACACCGCACGAGCTACTCTGGTCGACGTGCAGGAGTTTAGCTGACAGCTGACGACACCATCCTTTCGCGGCCGATGTCTTCCCGGTGAGCACCTTTCCGGCAGCATTGCTCTCCCTTCTTTTCTTCATAGCACACATCCTGTGAACACTAGCCTCTAGCTCTTTCCTTCCAATGTTACATTTGTTGATGCATGTGTGAATAAGCTCCAATATAGATTGCTAGAGCTCATAAGACTAGAGGAAGCTCTGGTCTGTATATAATTATAGGAAATAGGTTAGCCGAGGGTTTTCCCAACTCTTCTTTATTCGCCATTGTTCACTGCTACTATTTTTCCTTCACTTTGTGAACATAGGATGTCTGTGAGTGTCCCCATTGTTTGGGTTACGATATAGTGTTGAGTTCATGTGTTCAAAATTGATGGAGAAGGCAGAACGTAAACCATGGGGTGTTATTTGTATGACAATTTCCCTTATATACATGCATGGGTGAGATAACATGAGTTGGTGATGGGTTTAGCTACACGATTGAGTTTTGATAGGCTGTACACTGTTAGGAGAAAAATGAAGGCTCAATTATTTATTTGGGTTATGAGTGGGGTTTTGTGGTTATGACAACTTTCCTGTGTCACCATTTACCATGGTTATAGCAAGAATGTCAACCTATATAGATAGTAGCCAATGAACAGAAGACATGATAAATATGTATAAAATGCGTGGTTTAAGTGAGAAATCAATTAACTTGCTGAAACTTATAGTTGGTAAGAGGAGCATTTTATAGGGAGGTAAGTAGCAGGAGCTTGATTAGGACAATAGTATTATTAATAATAGCAAAAAAATTTAAATAAAAAAAAAGGGTGGACACTTTGGTTGCTTGCACATTAGGACCCTACTCTATGTTGAGAATAAAGGATTGACAGATTTTGTGATGTAGTTGGATCCAAACTTTAATACCAGTAACACTTGTGAGAGGAAATCAACTATATTGGTCCAATAGTACTAGCTGTAGGCAGTGGTGTATTATATCCAGATTCATGCTAATTTATAGTATAACTTAGTTGCTAAATCTATTAAAATATTAATTAGTCCTAAATTATTTCTCTAGGTTCTTGGGGCCTTTCGGACTTGGATGTGGGACCAGATATTTCCCACCAGCATTCGGAGCCAGGCAAGTGTACCTTGCCAATCTTGTACTTCAGTTTATAATATTTAGCTTTTAAATATCTGCGTGATTATGTTATTGTATCACCTAGGGCCGTGTTCGATACTTCGCGTCCAAATCACATTCAGGAGCCGATAGACAGCGTCGTCGGGTATCGATACAAGATATTCACATTTGTGTTACCGCTGCAATTCGTTACGGGATACACTCTGACCCTAGGACATGTTCATGTGACACTACATTGCTGACGGATTCCCGTACTTGATTACATCTTGTATATATATGTCCGTGTCTGATTCTAGGACGTTGACATTGATATGCATGCACTGTTACTTTCTATTATGATCCGTTGTCCTAGTTGGAGGTTCTGGCCGAGCGCCTCGTGGATACGATTCATGAAGTCTCATGGACGGGGAGAACATACACCGTGCGCTTGGGCTACTTTTCCACATTGTTACCGTTGCCTCTTATGCCTCGGATATTCATAGTTACCACAGTTCCTTATCAAAACTGCGAATTTTTCATAGTTACCGGAGTTACGTACCAGATCTCCGTATTACACCGTGACACGCCCACGTGTTCGAGTAATATTTTTTAAGTTGCATTTCAGGCTAGATGGTTATGTTAGATTCATCTACTTTATTAGTCTTACTATACTTTATCTTTTCTTACTGTCGTACATCTGGTATGTATATTATGTACCTTGTTGCGTCTCGCTGAGGACCTAGTTTCCTTCCAGATTAGCCGCTTGGATTACAGAGAACTTTTGTTGGATTGTTGATGAGCTTTCATTATAGTTCATGTATGTACTCATTACAGGTATTCATTCTTTCTTTCGTAGTTTACATATTTGATTTCATGTTGTTTCGTTCACTTAATAGCATAGTATTTATAGGCTCATATTATTTCTTTCGAGTCTATTCAGGCAATATGATTATTACGCCACAGACTGGTTCTCACATTTTTCATTCTTTATGTTCATGTCCTGTGGATGAGATTAGTTTACTTGAGATTAGTTTGGGCCTCATTTACTGTTGAGTATTTTACAGCTTAAGTGGTACCCTAATGGTTTCATTAAATTGGGATAACCATTAGAGTGGTACTCACTGGCCATCGTCACATGGCTCGGTTCCGTATATTTAGGACTGGGGCGTGACATGGTTTTTATGGTGGCCCAAATAGGTCCCAAATTATCGTTTCGGTTATGTTACTATACTGAGCGAGCCTGTAGTTATGATTAAGAATGAATATGATCTCAATCTATAGCTGATTTGAAGACTTCTTTGCATTTGGTTACTCTCCTTAAACTTCATAATTGTATTCGTTCATTCTCCCTCGATATCGCTATTTTTGTTTCTCGTCTCCTTTTACTACTTCGGGGAGACGAACGCTCGTGCACGGTGATTACCTCCAGATTTATGTCCTCGTCAAGACGAAGCAGGCACACTTGATTAAATATTTTGTAAGAAATATTTATCCATAGTAAGAAGAGTTAGACTATATAGTTTTTTTAGATGTTGAGCTAGAAAGAATTAACGATCTAAGGTTTAGTGCAAGATTTGAAACTAGAGCAACATGAGCCTAGAATTAGACAAAATCTACCCATTGCCTGAGTTAGAAGCAATTTAGAAGTATTGGAGACTAGAAGGATTTATTAAAAAATAGATGTTCAAGTGATATGTTATCATTTATGGTAATACACAGTTAGATGTTAGGATTAGCTATCATTCATGGTGGTATTAGAAAATGTGTCAAGGACTTAAGAAAATTAAAACTTGAGGCTCTAAGATTGGACAAGGTTTCTAATATTAGGATTTCAAGTAACTCATGTTTGGATGGTAACAATTCTTAAATTTGGATGACTTAGAGTAATAACGATAGAAAGAAACAAAATAAGGAATATGGATTGATATAGGTTAAGATAAGAATTAGGTGGAGGATCAACCTGGATGAAATAGTTGGTGACATACACCTTGGATAAAATACTGAAAAAATTAATGAGTATGAACATTTACAAGGTAACAATAGATTATGAATGTATTCAGAAGATATTAAAGAATGATGGAATGTAGCATTTAAGTATATCAGATTGAGGGACTAAGTAAGAAAAAGATTGAGGATTAAGAATGTCGATAAAAGCTTAAGGGGTCATTTAAGAGAAGATTAATTATATGATAAAGAAAGGAGTGATGACAAGGGAATAGTAATGTAAAGTGCAGACAAGCTGATATTTAAAAATTAAGTACAGGAAAATCTATATTGGAGTTTGAAACTATAACTATACTTAACAATGATAAAATATAATAAACATAAGATGTAGGGATGAGCTAAAAGATCAAGAGAGAGAGAGAGATGGTTAACTTGAGCTTCAACAGATGATGGAGAAAATCTACGAAAAAGTTGAATTATAAACTTGGGAACCATAGATATAGAATATGTCAGATATAGAAGTAGGGATGCTAGGATTTTGGTTGTTCACGACTGTACCTTGGAAGAACTATGATAGGGATGACCAGCACAAGAGATAGTAGGAGCATGAGTTTGTATGAACTGAAGGTCCAGGTAGAAGAACTAGAGAACTAGAATTTTATTTTGGCCAAGTGTTTCACCTTAGGGATCTCCAGTCTTGTCGTGCTAGAAGAGGATAGAATCGGTATGCTTGTGCATCGACTACAGGGAGCTGGATGCAGTAACAATGAAGAACAAGTACCCTTTGTCTCGTATAGACGATTTCTTTGACCAATTGAGCAATGCTTGTGTGTTTTCGAAGATTGATCTTTGGTCAGGCTATCATCAGATCAAGGTTCGAAGAGAGGACATTTCGAAGATGACCTTTCGGACAAAGTATGGGCACTATGAGTTTCTAACGATGTCGTTTGGTTTAACCAATGCTCCAGCTGTGTTCATGAGTCTGATGAACAAGGTGTTCCACCAGTACTTAGATAAGTTCACGACGGTGTTCATTGATGACATTTTGGAGTACTCTAAGAGCCATGAGAAGCATGAGGAGCATCTTAGGATCATGATAGAGACATTAAGGAGGGAAAGACTCTACGCCAAGCTCAGTAAGTGTGAGTTTTATCTGAGTAAGGTATCTTTCCTTGGATATATCATTACTGGAGATGGATTAATGGTAGATCCAGAGAAGATTACAGTAGTGAAGACTTGGCCTACACCGATGTCAGTTAGGGAGGTTAGGAGCTTTCTTAGACTTGCTAGATATTATCGAAGGTTCGTAGAAAACTTCTCGAGGATTGTGGAGCCTGTGACGCGTTTGACGCATAGATCAGGAGTTCATCTGGACTGAGGAGTATCAGATTACTTTTGACGAGTCGAAGAAACGTCTGACTTCAGCAACTATATTGACTCTACCTTCGGGATCTAGAGATTTTGTGGTATACAGCGATGCATCCGGGAGCGTACTAGGATGTGTACTGATGCAGCATGGCAAGCTTATGGCATACGCATCGAGACAGTTGAGGATCCAAGAGAAGAACTACCCGACGTACGTCTTGGAGCTAGCTGCAGTGATATTTGTACTGAAACTATGGAGGCATTTTCTCTACGAAGAGCAAGTAGAGATATTTACTGACCAAAAGAGTCTGAAGTACGTCTTTACACATAAGAAGCTAAACATGAGACAAAGACGTTGGCTGGAGCTGATGAAGGACTTTGAGATCGAGTTGTAGTATCATCTGGGCAAGACGAATATCGTGGCAGATGCTTTGAACAAGAAGCCCACGACGTATTTCTTGACGACTCAGTGTCATTTATTGGAGGATCTCCAGGAGTTGGGGATAGAGGTTGTATTTTCGGGTATGGATGGAGAGTTATCTACCCTTAGGGTACAGTCATCCTTGTTTGAGAGGATCAAGGACGCTCTACCTATATATACGAGATTCAAGAGACTTCGAGAGAGGACATAAGCCGGCATACAGACGGGATTACGAATTCATAAGGATGAAACGTTGATGTCTGGAGATTGCCTATGCGTTTCGAGTAAAGAGATATGCTAGGAGTTGATGGCTGAGGCTCATAGCCCGATATATTTTATTTATCCCAGAGGTACGAAGATGTACGTAGATTTACGTCAGCATTACTGGTGGCATGGGATGAATAGAGAGATTGCTTGATTCGTAGAGAGATGCTTGGTCTGTCAGCAGGTCAAGGCCGAGCACTAGAGGTCTGTAGGACTATTGCAGCCACTTCCCATTCCTGAATGGAAATGGGAACATATTAATATAAACATTGTTGCTAGATTCCCGAGGAGTCCTAGCGGGAATGACACAATTTGTCACATCGTAGATCGACTGACCAAGTCGGCTTATTTCTTGTCCTTCAGAGTTGGACAATCTACGAAGATTCTTGCTGAATTGTACATGAGGCAGATAGTGCGTCTGCATTGAGTACCGGTCAGCATTGTGTCGGATCAAGATTCCAGATTCATATCTCATATTTGGAGGAGTATGTAGAAGAGTTTGGGAATCCGCCTCAAATTTAGCACATCTTATCACCCGCAGACCGACGGGCAGTCAGAGCGCACGATCTAGACACTTGAGAATATGCTGAGAGCTTCAATGTTAGATTTTGGATGATCTTGAAAAGATCGTCTACATTTGGTAGAATTCTCCTACTACAAACCAGGCAAGCATACAAATGTCACCATTCGAGATACTGTACAACAGGAAGTGCAGGTCTCCAGTGTGTTGGAGTGACGTCGGGAAACGTCAGATACTTGGTCCGGAGTTAGTAACATAGACAGTAGAGAAAGTGAAGCAGATTCAGATCCATCTCAGAGCAGCACAAGACAGGCAAAAGGATTGGACTGATACTCATTGCCGACCCTTGGAGTTCAAGGAAGGCAATCACGTATTGTCAGTCCCATTTTTCGTTATATGTATTTTCAGTATACGTGTACGGATTTTTGACGTTTGTCAGGTAATCGTGTTTTGAATTGTCTTGCTTAGCATTGGCTTGGTTTATTTTGGTTCGGCTTGGCTTGGCTTTTCTTGGTTTTGTTTTGTTTGGGTTGAGATAGAGAGGTTGATATATAAGTCAACTCCTTTCTCTCTCCTTCATAACTTCTTCATTTATTTCTTTCTTCTTCCCTATAACTCCTCCCACCTACCAAGTCCTAGGCAAGTGCAACTTGCTTCATGATGGATCTCAAGTTTTATTATTCCATTCTCTTCCTTGCCTGATTCTAAACTTCTTTAGGACTTGACATTTTTTTTTGATGGATGGATTTTGGTAGATCTAAGTTTATAGTTTTCTTGGTTTTTTTCTTGGTTTTGATCTTTTAAACCATGTTATTTTCGAGATTTAATGGTTCTATGTTGTGGAAAATTCAATTCTACACAATTTGGACCCATGGAAGTCTCAATTTTGACTTGTTTTGAGGGAGTTATGGCCTTTGGAGTTTATGGGTCAACCAAGCTTTTGGTGCTGGTTGGGGAAGATGAACAGTGTGCTCACGTGCTCATTAGCGCTGCGCCATCTCGGTTGCACGTGCTCCTTAGCGTCGCGCCATCTCGGTTGCGCATGCTCCTTAGCGCCACGCTATCTCGGTTGCATGTGCTACTTAGCGCAGCGCCATCTTGGTTGTGTGCGCTCCTTAGACCCATGCTACCTCGGTTGTGCGTGCCCCTTGGCGCCGCACCATTCTAGCGAGCGAGTGCCACCTGGCGCCGTATTATCCCTGGCGCCACTTGACCTAGCGCTACTTGCCCCCCACACTTCTGGCCAAGCGCCACCTCGCGTCGTGCTCTTCGGTCGCACGCCACTTGGCCCAGCGCCACTTGCCGCGCACCACCTAGCTCTCAAGGCTCAGCACCACCCATCATAATTTGGCCCAACACCATTTATCCAGCGCCATTCTTGCCATGATACCCCTTGTCCCATATCTCCATGCATGTTCATATAGTTCTTAATGTAATTAATGTCTTGACCTTGCATTGCATATTGTACTTGGCCTAACTTGCGGTGACCCAGCATGATAACTTGTTAATATTGAGCACGATAGAGTTTGAGCATGTTTATGACTTGCTAGTATTGAACTTGACTTGACTTGGACATGATAGCATGAATCTGTCTTGATATTCTTGCTAGTGGCCCGTCGAGGCGCACTCTTAGCAAGTACTCTTGACATGACTAGTAAACCTGACCTGACATGCTAGTGGCCCATCGAGGCACACTCTTGACAAGTACTCTTGACATGACAAGTAAATCTGACATGGCATGTATAATCTTGATTTTTGTTGCGACAGCTATTCTTGTCTTGCTAGTGTAACTCTTATCTTGACACCGTGGTTGATTTTTTTGGTTATGCCTGTACAATACTACTTGTCTTATCTTGCATCATGTCTAGGACATGGATTCATGGTTACCACGGTCAGGGATTCGTACTGAATCTGACTAGGTTAATAACTAGATTGATCAAGTATTTTATATAGAGATTTTCCCAGTTACAGGCGATCCCGTTATCCTGGCCACACATGTGGACTTGTAGCCTACTAACGAGTAGGGCGCATTTCCAGCATACTGTCATGTGTTGCACTCTAAGTCACTTAATAATTCTATTTATTCTTGATAACTCTTGTAACCTCGCCCGGATAACCTAGATAGTCTGCAGGACTTGTGACTGCGGGAATATCTCAACTGCATCTTGTTAGTAACTAGGCCTGTGATAACCCCAGTTAGCTAATGATAGCAAGCCGTAGGACTTGATTGGCCATGCCTGAATGATTGTCTCATGATTAACATGGGTACTATATTCTACCTTTTGATTTCTTTATGCAAGCTAGTATATTCTTTAAAGCATGTCTTTTATGTTATTTAATTATGCTCTTTTATCAGTTTTTTTATTCTTTATATACTTATTTTAGTTCCTAAGTAGAGCCTCCCTTGTGGCACTTACTCTTTCTGGGGTCTGACCCAGTTGGTTTTGTATGGCCAGATTTCGGAGTAGCACCCGAGGATCTACTTACCTTCCAGCCAGATGGTGAACACCAGACGTAATCTGGCAATGAGTGGGTTTCTTATTGTTCTCTTCCACTCTATTGTAAATTATTCTTTTAACGTGTTTAACCGCCGAGCATGTGCTAGCTCGTGTTGAAACTTAATTTCTGTTTGCCTAAGGGCTGTAACATGATTGGCAAATCCTAAGGTTGATCATGTATGACTTAACTCTTACTAGTCTTCATATTTTGTATGACTAGCTTCATGATCATCTGAATATATAAATATTTGGGATGCCTTACTTTGTATGTCTGATGATTTAGCATCTTGTAACATTTACTTGCTTGCTTGAGATTGAGACACTAGGTTTGTTCTTGACCATAAGAGACAGATGGCTTGTAGATAAAGTCTCATGCATCTAGACAGCCATGACCATATTGCGAGGTAGATTTTACTTCAATGTATGTAGCTGGCTGTGTCTGTCCCCTGCTCTCTAGTATTTAGTTCAAGGGTGTGACACAGTTTAAGTGGTAGCCCATGCAGGTCTTGTAAATCAAGATGTGTGAGGGTTTTACTGAATAAATATCTAAATTAGCATTCTCCCTTGATCTCTACTCGTATTTTCTAATCCTCGTGAAACCTGACCTGATAAGGTGCTTCTATCCTTGATCAATCTTGGTCCTTCTTTATTGTTCCTCATGTCATTTTCTTCAGTGACATTGTTCCTGATCCTACCGATCAGCCGGGTGGAGCACCTCTAGTGAAGCAGCAACAACTTGGGGACCAAGCCCAGCACTTTGGAGCAGCATCCCGAGTCATGCATTTCGGGGATCCAGAGCCACCAGTTCAACCCGCCCCGCCTGTAGAGCCTGACAATAGAGTCTTGATGGAACTTATCTGGGACTTGCTTGCATCACGAGACCGTCGGGGCGATGCCCTGCAATAGACAATACAAGATGCTATGGGCAGAGTTGGCTATCAAGGGAATAATACGCCTAACATCTTTAAGCGCCTGAACCTTCCTTTCTTTGACAGCAGTGAAGATGCTATTGCTGCCAATGCTTGGCTACATGATATAGAGGTTATTCTGGAGGCAGCTCGAATTCTAAAGAAAGAGAAAGTAGACGTTGTGCGCCTACAGTATTGGACTTAGCCCGCAGCTGGTGGGCGATGCTAGCAGTTGGTTTAGTGACGCCTATCTTGTGGGCGGTATTCAGTGACAAGTTTCAAACCAAATATTTTGATGCAGTGGCTCGCTATGATTTTCAGACAAGGTTTAGCAATCTCAAGTAGATGGGAAGGACGATCGATGGATATGCGGCAGAGTTTTCTAGGCTTAGTCGGTTTGCTCCCACCTTGGTGGCGACCGAATTGGACCGAGCGCAGCGATTCCAGCAGGGACTCCACCTAGAGATTATTTTAGCGGTGGAACAGTTTGAGCACCAGACATTTGATGCAGTTTTACGAGCAGCAAGACGGCATGAACATACCTCCTAGAGGATAGTAGATCGAACTGGAGGATGGAAGAGGCCTCATGGACAGTTATCTCAGTCATCAATACCAGCCCCGATAGCTAGGACATTATCCATTAGAGCTCCTAGGAGGGCGACCACAGTTTTGTCGGTTCTGCACTCGACTCCGACGTACCCTCAGCAACAGAAGTAGAAGCAACCTTCCGCAATGGGCTGCTCTCATTATGGAAAGCCTGGACACGTAGTTCCAGAGTGTCGTAGAGCACAGAAGTTGTGCTTGGCTTGTGGGGCACCGGACCATATGATAGGGTCCTGTCCATATAGAGCCAATTCATCTTCGTTAACTCTAACCAGTCCATCGATTAGGACACTAGCACCAGTGCAGCAGTAGTACCAGCCTCCGAGGCTATTGCCACCTCAAGCCCAGGCCTTCCAGCAGTAGAGGCCATAACAGTATGTTCAGACCCAAGCTCAGATTCAGAACAGGCAGAGAGGTCACCAACAGAGGAGACCGACACCAAGAGGACATGGTCAAGCTATGTCTCTGACAGTAGCAGAAGAATTAGCATCAGGTGAGGTAGTGGCAGGTACCATTCTCGTCAACTCTTTTCCAGCATAAGTATTATTTGATTCGGGTGCATCATATTCATTTATGTATGCACAATTCACAACACGAATAGGATTGGAGCCAGAGTCATTATCAGTAAGACTCAATATACTTACTGGTAACGGTCTTGTGGGAATAGATAGAGTCTTTTTCTTATGTCGAATCATAGTTAGCGGTAGAGAGTTTCTCGCTAGATTGATAGAATTTTCGATGGCCGACTATGATGTGGTCCTAAAAATGGATTGGTTGAAGGATTAGTATGCAAGGATAGACAGTCATATTGGCAAAATTATTTTTGGTATTCCTAACGAAGAGGAGTTTTTGTTTTCCAGAGGCAAAGTATAACCTTCTCCGCCGATCTTGCGGATGGCAGTAGCAGAAGCAGTTCAATTTCCCAAGATAGTAGAAGAATTTTCTGACGTATTTTTCGAAGAGCTTCCAGGCATGCCGCCAGAGAGAAAGATAGAGTTCACCATTGATTTGATTCCAAGGACGGCAACAGTATCAGAGAGATTCTACAGAATGGCACCATCAGAATTGGAGATCCTGCACATAATGATTGAAGAACTCAGAACCAAGGGATTCATTCGTGCTAGTGGATCACCTTGGGGAGCCCTAATGCTTCTTGTGAAAATTAAGGATGGTATATCAAGATTATCTGTTGATTATCGTACCTTGAATTCTGTAACGATTAGGAACAGATATCCTCTACCAAGGATAGATGACTTATTCGATCAACTCAATGGAGCGGCAGTATTCTCGAAGATTGACTTGCGGTTGGGATTGTGGACACACACAAAAAAGAAGAAAAAAATGCTATCTTTTCTTTTATTGGCGTAAGGCACCACAAATCGAGTACGTCTGAGAGATCCTGCGCTGAGGATCCCCGAGTACAAAAAGAATTCTGGGGAGTGGGACGATGGAGATCGAGAGGTAGTTGCTCGTTTACTCCGTTGACACTCCGATTACAAAAGTAGGAAAAAACCTAAGAAAATTGCTAACTCTCGGCTCACTGGCAAGAAGTGCAGCAATTTGGCTCTTGAAAATGCTCTTCGTTCTGTGTTTTGAAGAGGGATGAGGCCCCCCTTTTATAGTCATTCTTGGGCTGGAATGATGTTATGCGCCCACATGAGGAAACATGCTGGTTTCTATATGGGCACATAGTCCTACTTTGGGCGCATAGGATGTAGACGCATACAGGCTGCGAGATAGTGGGTTGGTCGTGGCGTTGATGTGGCCGCATGCTTCGGTGTACGACTGCTCGTGGAGACTGACGTGGCCGTGCACTCGGTGCACATTTTGATCATAGCTTTGACTGAGTCAGGCTTGGGCACATAGCCATGTCTCAGGCTATGCGTCCTCTTTTCGGGGGAGCTAGTCTTGGGTACATAAAACTTCACTGGCTCGGCGCATGAAGCTTCACTGACTGGGCGCATGGAGCTTCATTGACTGGGCGCATGGAGCTACACTGACTGGGCGCATGGAGCTACACTGACTGGGCGCATGGAGCTTTTACTGGCTTGGGCGCATGGTGCTTTATTTGCTGAAAAAATTTTCATACTTCTACAAGACTCCTTCAAAGTTTTCGATACTTGAATAAGTTCGAATACTTTGAAAGAAGCATGGATCATCTTCTCGTGAGGCAATGGGCGCATATCATGGCTCTCTTCTTGGGCGTATAGTATTTGGCCAGCCTGTCAGGAAGATACGACTGTTTTCCTCGAAATCCGAACTGACAGATTCATCGGAACGGAATTTAAAGCGGTCCATCCTTCATACGTCGTCCACGTCAGCAAGGGACAGTCGTATGGTATGCAGAGAGCTGATCCTTCACGTGGACGCATAGGCTGTAGTGGACGCATACAACATAATGGGCACATACAATAGGTGGGCGCATAGGAAGTGGCCCGTGCCTATATATAGACCCTAGAGGAGAGAGAAAGTTTATTATTCCTTTCCCCTTTGAATTTTCCAAAAAACTCTTCATCTTCTTTCTTTTGAGAACCATGTCTCCCAAGGTCGCCAAGAGATCCACGAAGGGCAAGGCGGCTGCGTCGAGTGGCTCTCCTTCTGCGGCAGAGTCCTCGATAGCCCAGGACCCGATTCTGGGTGAGGGCATGCTACAAAAACAAAGTCTCGAGCATCACTACAACAGAAATACCTTTTAATGACGGCTAAAAGTGTCATTAATTACAAACCATGATGCTTTTTTTCTCAATCCAAGCGTTATGAAAACGGGTGTTATAAATGTTTTTAAAAGCGTTATAAATAATTCTTCCAAAACCGTCATTAATAGGTTGAATTTCTGCTACGGTTTATTTTCAAAGCGTTATGGATAGTTATGTAAAACCGTTATGAATAGATGATCTGTATATGGTCATTGTATCACATTTATAACGCTTTATACTGCATGTTATATATTACATTCCAAACACTGCTCAATTCAATTCGAAAACAACCACTTTGAACCATATTCACAATAAACATTGAAATGTAATATAAAGTACCATTCTCCATTTCGTTGCCTCAAAATAGGGTACATCAACATCTCACAGATAAAGAGTACTTTAGCTAGCTATATTTCATTGTCTCAAAATAGAGTACTTTAGCTACCATTCTACATTTCTCTATTTCATTATATACGTCTTCTAAAATATATAGAGTATCCAATATAGAGTACACTTTAAAAAATTCATATCGGAATCCTACAATGTGAAACTTCTGATCTTCTGATCTTCTTCTAACTAGTATGCACCTAAAAATTTCATATCAGAATCCCACAATTCAGAAAAGAAAGAGTAACTCTAAAAAATTCATATCGGAATCCCATAAATTTAGCTATGCAGAATGAAAACTATAGGCAAATAAAATTGATACTATTACCATTTCATTGTAAAATTTCAAAAAAGAAGCATTCACATCTAACTATGCAACATCAAAAGCTAATGTGTTTAAGACTCCAAACCCCTGATGCATATTCATGTTAGCATTTGTGGACAAACAATAGATTATAAGTCTTCACCAAATAGGATATGTTGGACCACAATCCATATATGATTCCAGAAAAATAATCAGCTGTATAAACCACATAATTTAAAGGTTCAAACTATCACAGTACAAATGGCAAAAAACCAGTACAGGTCGAAGTTCTCTTAGGATCACATACAATGCAGGGAATGAATTTATTCATTATTTTTAAGATCAAGATATAATTAGATCATGACTCAATCATTCTATTTAGCCAAGTCAAGTTAATTATGGTGAACCTTAATAAGCCGAGGACAAGAAAGAAACAACATCACACTTAGCCTCTATTGCTGGATGGTTCTACAAAAACAACTTGAAACTGAAACTTGAAACTGAAACAAATTAAAAGACAAACATTTATTAGTATCTAGATTACAGAATAAAATTTAAATTCTAAATAAAATCATAACTCTCGAACATCTCTACATTAGTTTTTTTTTGGTTAACCTCTATAATTCTAAAATATTGATTTAGATAATTTGTGCCTAATGCCAGGTTCTAGCAACTTGGTCTAACTTTTAGAACATACCTCAAAACACAATCTTATATAACATTAGTTTGGAAAAAGTGCAAAATTTATTAAGGAAAAACATTGACAATGCCAAAACTGATATAGAGTAAAATAAAAGCTTTATGCCTCAATCCAACAAGTTAGCCTTTGATAATATAAAATACTGGAAAAAGTTTATGATGGAAGCAATCCAGTTGACAGTCCATTAATGTAAGTACGACATGAATTTACCGTCGTTGTATTATTCTAGTCTGCTTCCAGAGTGACTATCTATATAATCTTCATCTAGCATAGTACATTCTTCAAGAGTTATGTAGACTTTTATTTGGACCTTCTCGATTTAGATTTGGTCACCAAAGTTGACCCATTGAGCTACAAGGTTTGAAATGTATGCCTAAGCCCTATAACAGTCTCTTCACAAAATGAGGTTAAGGCTGCTAAACTTAGAGAGCAAGACTACATATATACCTCACAAGCACCAAGAAAGGGAGATCAAATATTATAAATAAAAGCAAATTCATGACTTATTCAAATTCCAAGTGTAGAGGGTACATAATGCCCTTATGTCACTCACCTCTTGAAGGATTGTTATCCCTGGCTACAAGTTCAATGCTGCTGGTATCTCTGAATGATATATACAGGCAAATCTTTGCACCACACTGTATAAATATAATACAATTAAATGTACTTCAGAAATCACAAATCAACCCATTATCCAAAGTTGAAATATATATAAAAGAGTGCCACAAAACATATAGAAAGAGCTAAACGACTTTAAATGCATACATGACTTTGGATCATAAATTGCACGTAAAATAAGTATTTGAATAGTACAAGTAACGAGTACAACCGACAGACAAATAAGTTGAACAAAAATAAGTATTTGAATAGTGCAAGTAACGAGTGTAAATTAAAACTCATATTTTTGGATATCCATCAACATTTTCAAGAAATAAGTTGAACAAGTCAATTAGTCACATGTAGCTGTTGACACGTTAGTTCATTTAGCTGCTAACAACCTTGAATGTGCATGGATGGTTCATTGGCCATCTTTAGTACTCAGTGACAGAGCTAGAAATTTGATCCTAGGAGGCAAACAATGTAACTAAAAGAAAATGGAGGAGAATACAAAAATTTACTCCATCACCTATAGTTTGAGGCACAGTTACCCCTTAACGTTCGAAACAAGCATTAGGGTACCCTACATGTTTTTCATTTTCCACATCCATACTTGTCATCATATCTATAGTCCTAGACACCATTTTAAATAGGATAAATCTCCTTAATAAAAGTCATCGAAATTCATCTGTTTGACATGGCATCTATCTGGCTTTCATTGAACATATTAACTTGTTAAAAATTTACATAAGGTAAAGAACATTGTTTCCCAATGTATCAAATACTAAATATTTCAACTACTTGCCCATACTTCCTAAATTCATCAATATTTAACTTAGCTATGAACAGTCACGGAACGATAGGAAACAACAGTTCAATGAATCAACAATCTGGTAATCAGTAGAAAGTACATCTCTAGACTATGCATCGTGTTTCTTTGCTTTCCATCTATAATACCATAGTGAGTCAGTGACCTCCTCTCCACCACCAAGTCTCCCTTCTCCCTCCCCACACAAGAGACGCAGTTAGACTACACCCCTCATGAACTATTCTCATCTATGTTGTCGAACGATAGGCAAACCATCCCTCTCCTATATACTTCCCACAACCCCCCATACTGAATTCATAGGTCACCCACTACATGACCCCAACCCTTTGAGCTACTGCCACCATTGCTTATGAATCATTCATGGCCTGCCACACAGTGCTTCATACACCTTCATGGAAAAAGTCTGCCACATATTCAAGTCATCTTTGATATGTTGGTGATCCATATGAAAGCGAAGCAACTAGTTAAGTTATTAATCCCTCAATATTCTTCTAATTCTTTAAAGTTTTCAATTTATAATCCGAACCAAGATCGTAAGAAGTAAGACTGTAATATATTATATATTATCCTTGAAGGTTTTCTTAGAAAATACTATCATTCAGTTGATAACTCTCCATTACAGATACCGCAAGAGATTAAAAACTGATTAGGTATTTTTCTACCTCTACACCATACCTACACGACATATCGTATTCCATCCGCTAGGCCATTAACCAAAATGACAGGTTTAAGGACATGAACAAATTTTGGTAATTCTCATTCAAACATCATTAATGAGAGTTTGAGTATAATATCTGCAACCTATGTAACCAAAACCCAAACAATATGGAATATTATTTAATGATTTCAAACAGTAGAAGAAAAAAAAAGATTAGAATCCTGGTCCGGATCTATTTCAATATGTAAATTAAAAGTCAAAGTTTTGGATATCCATCAATATTTTCAAGAAATAAGTTGATACAATACCTCATCCATGAGCCAGGCAGATGATGTTCATCGAATGACATCTTTCTGAGGATCGTAGGCCTGCCGCATCTAGGGAAGATGACATTGAGGATGGCCGATTGCAAAACGGAAGCTGTCACAAAAAACAAAAAAAAAACATTGATATCGTTGAGGATGTCCTCGGCCGAATCCACCTCGTCCCTCTGCTCGCTGTCGTTGCCCGCCATGGCTGAATTTTTTCTACAGGAAAGGAATGAATAGGAAGCTAGGAAATAGAATATAAGCCCTAACCTACTGATAAAAATTAGGTCAAAAATTAGGGGATTTCCGGGGAGGGAGGCATGGCCGAGGCCGGCGAGGATGGAGCCGACCACGAGGGCAGAGAGAGACTGCCTCGACGGCATAGACGGCACGACGGACGGAGGTGGCGGCTCTTCCGCGTGGCGGGGGAGGGACGAAGGGGGAAGGCGAGGAGGGGCGATGCGGGTTCGGGTCCCAGAGGGGGACGGATCCACGACGGAGGGAGAGGCAGAGGTGGAGGCGGAGGGAGGTGAGGCGGTCGAGGGCGGCGGAGATGGAGTTGGCAGCGTCGGGGAGGGAGACGGAGGAGGAGTCGAGGTGGGAGGAGAGGTCGACGACGGAGGGGGAAAGGGGGGGTCGGAGAGGAGGGAGGCGAAAGAGGAGAGGGTGGCGGAGAGAAGGCGGACGGCAGAGGCGAGCCAGGAGAGCGGGACGGACGGCGAGGATGGAGGGAGCGGGGGGGGGGGGGGAGGGAACTTGAGCCAGAAAATTAGGGCTTCATCGAAGGCCTTGGAGGAGTAGCTGTGGAGCTTCTTGGTTTAGGCTTTTTCTTAAGTGCGGGAGAAGTGCGGAGGAGTGGAGGTTTTGACTTAAGTTTTGGTGCTTTTTTTTATAACGCTCGTATGACTGAAAGACTATCAATAACGTTTATATTGGACACCGTCATAGAATGGAGTCTTGCTGAACTTTGATGACGCTTCTTTATCAGCCGTCATGAAATCCACTTATCAAGCATCATTAGTAGATCTTTTTGTTGTAGTACGTTAATTTACGACGCTCGAACTTTTCTTCTGCCCGGGCGCTTCCGCCTAAGACAACATACTTCTGTGAGCATCATTATGCACCCACGGAAGTCATGCGCCAACGT